>PVKE010015878.1:0-32791 GCA_004027555.1 Craseonycteris thonglongyai
AAAGGGGAGGCCCAGAGCAGTCTCTGTAGTTGTAAGTTATCTGTTTTTGACATGGTTTCATTCCACACAGGTAGGTGTGAGGCCACACAGGGTGGGACTGGGCCAGGGACCTCCCATTTGGGAAGCATGTCCCTGCTAACTGGGGGGTCTTCCATATAGGAAGCATGCCCCAGGGAAGAGCCAGCTAAACCAGGGCCCTCAAACATGGGAAGTTTGCCCCTGTGAGAACCATACTGGGGGCCTCCCATATAGGAAGCACACCCCAATTTAGCATATGGGTCTGTATGGTCTGAGGCTGGGACTCCATCCTTGGACCCCAGGCTGCAAGAGGAACACTCAGCCTGCTGAGCCATCCTGGCATCCCCCTATTTTGTGGTTATTAACAAACTGATTCTGTTATTTATATGAAGAGGCAAAAGACCCAAAAATAGCTAACATACTACTACAGGAAAAGGAGACAATTGCAGATCTGATATTACTCTACTTTAAAACTTACTATAAAGCTATAATAATCAAGATGAATAGATCAATGGAACAGAATAGAGAGCCCAGAAATAAACCCATATTAATATAATCACCTGATCTTTGGCAAAGAAACAAAGGCAATGTGATAAAGTAGAAGTTGTCCTTTCAACAAATAGTGCTGAAACAGCTAAACATTCCTATGCAAAAACATGAATCTATGCATAGACCCTTAACATTCTTTACAAAAACTTAACTCAAAATAGATCACAGACCTAAAGGCAAAATGCAAAACTATAAAACTCTAGAAGATAACGTAGGAGAAAACCTAGATGACCTTAGGTATGGCAATGACTTTTCAGATACAATACCAAACGCAGGATCCATAAAAGAAACAGAGTTTTTAAATTTTGCTGTAAACCTAAAACTGTTAAAAAAAAAAAGTCTTAAAAAATATGTGATGGCATAAATAAGCTGAGAAAAAAGAAGGCAAAAAATTGAGCCAAACATGTATTTCACTTACACCTTTTGCCCAATCCATGCATAATCTTCCCTATTATAAAAATCCCCCAGTAGAGTGGTACAATTGACAACTCTACACTGACACATCATTATCACCCAAAGTCCATAGTTCATATTAGGGTTTACTCATAGTGTTATATGGTCTATGAGTTTGGACAAATTTTAATGACATGTCTGTCATTATGGTATCACAGAGAGTGACTTCTCTGCCCTAAAAACCTCTGCACTGCAGCTTATTCATCCTTTTATCTTTCCCGATTCCTTAAAACCACTGTGTTTTTCTTTCTGTTTTTTTTTTTTTTTTTTTTACTATCTCCATAGTTTCGTCTTTTCCATAATGTCATATAGTTGGAGTCATATAGTATAAACCTTTTCAGAATGACTTTATCCACTTAGTAATATGCATCCAAGATTCCTCAATGTCTTTTCATGGCTTAATAGCTCATTTCTTTTTTAGTACTGAGTAATATTCCATTGTCTGGATGTGCCATGGTTTATTTTCCCGTTCACCTACTGAAGGACATCTTGGTTGTTTCCAAGTTTTGGCAATTGTGAATAAAGCTGCTGTAAATACCTGTGGGCAATTTTTGTGTGGCCATAAATTTTCAACTGCTTTGGATAAATACCAAGGAGCACAATTCCTGGGTGGTATAGTAAGAGTATGTTTAGTTTTGTAAGAAACTTCTAAAGTGGCTGTACCCTTTTTCCATCCCCGCCTCCAATGAATGAGAGCTTCTTTGTCTACCTTCTTGCCAGTGTTATTGTCAGTGTTCCAGATTTGGACCATTCTAATTGATGTGTAGTGATATCTCATTGATGTTTTAATTTGCATTTCTTTGAAGACAAATGATGTAGAGCAAGCTTGTCCAACCTGTGGCCTGTGGGCCTCCTGCAGCCCAGTATGTCTTTGACTGCAGCCAACACAAAATTGTAAACTTTCTCAAATCATTACGAGATTTTTTTGTGACTTTTTTTTCCCCACTTAGCTCATCTGCTATCATTACTGTTAGTTCATTTCATGTATGGCCTAAGACAATTCAGTGTGGACCAGTGAAGCCAAAATGTTGGACACCCCTGATGTAGAGTATCTTTTTATATGCTTATTTGTCATCTGTATATTTTTGTTTAGGTGTCTATGAAGGTCTTTGGTCCACTTTTTAAATTGGGTTGTTTGTATTTTTATTGTTTTGTTTAAAAAGTTATTTGCATATTTTGGATAATAGTCCTTTACCAGATATATATTTTTTGCAAATAGTTTCTTATAGTCTGTGGCTTGTTTTCATTGCCTTTACAGTGTTTTTGGCAGAGCAAACATTGTTAATTTTAATGGAGTCCAGCTTATGAATAATTTCTTCCATGGATCATGTCTAGTTTTGTGTTTAAAAACGTATTACTATCATCTTTGTTTTATATTATCTTTTAGGAGTTTCATAGTTTTGTGTTTTACACTTAGGTCTGTGGCCCACTTTTAATTACTTTTTGTGCAGGTCATAATGTCTCTATATAAATTCATATTTTTTGTTCTTTTCTTTTTTCTTTTTTGCATGTGGATGTCTATTGTTCCAGCACCATTTAGTGGCTTCTTTTCAGTGTTAAATTAGGATTGATTTTAAAGAAACTTCACTTAGAAAATTAAAGAAAGAAATATTAGGTCAGGTATAAGGAATCACTTTGGGATAGCATAATAAGTTAAGAGTTTATTTTTCCTCATATAAAAGAGTTCCAGGGAAAGCTGGGATGGCTCAGCGGGTTAAGTGCTCACTTTGAAGCCCCGGGGACTGAGGATCGAATCCTGGCCCCGGCCCATGCGGACCCACATGCTGAACTGGGGTGTGCCCCCAGTTCAGTTCTTGCTGGGGGCCTATGTGGGAGGCTTCCAGCCCAGTTCCTGCCCTGCGCAGCCCTGTGCCCACCTGTGGAGTGAAACTGTGGAAAACTAATGTCAACTATGGAGACTGCTCTGGGCCCTCCCCCTTCTCTCTGTCTCTGTTTCTCTCTGTCAAAAATCAATAAAATAAATCTTAAAAAAAAAAAAAAAAAAAAGAGTTTCAGAAGTAGGCAGTTCAGTGTCCATACAAAACCCTGTCATCCCAGGCTTCTTCAGTCTTTCTGTTTCCCATCCCTTAATTAATGTTTCTATCCTTGAGTTCCCTTTTGATTTCTATCCTTGGTTTATATCTTTATTGGTTTCTCCTCTTATCAAGTAAAATTGCTATTTCATTCCAGGCAGGAAAAAAGAGAAAGGGAATAAGGACATCTGCCAGATAAAAAATCTTCATAAGAAAACTTTCCCAGTAATTATACCTTAAAACTTTAGCTCATATATCTTATTTGGTCCCCTTTTCTGCAAGGGCAGCTTAAAATGTAGGTTTTTTGCTGAGAACATTGCTACACCAATCATATAGGAGTAAGGGAGAGGGGAAACAGAATTTTGGCAGGCAGCTTGCTGTCTCTGCCAAAAGCTTCATCTATGCCAGTTTCTGCTTTTAGTTATTATTTACCCTGTATAGAAAGAGAACAAGGTATGGGTCTGTGAAATACCGCAGATTTGTTTTAATAAATTCTTCACTTGTCTAGACAATTGGTAAAGAAATTTTCTAAGCAATGCTCATGCTATTATATACTATACAAAATTTTCCAGGCCCATACAATGGAACTTGTGGAGAGGGAAATGTATCCCTAGAGTGTCTTGCTCATCTCATTATTGCTAGCACCCAGCAGAGCTCTCATGATATAGGTTATAGTATTAGTTTTCTATTGCTGCTGTAACGAATTACCTAAAATTTAGTGGCTGAAAACAACCCAAATGTATAATACTCTCTTACAGCTGCACAGGTTAGAAATCTGACACAGGTCTCACTGGGATAAAGCCAAGGTCTTGGCAGAGCTGTACTCCTTTCTGGAAGCTCCAGGGGAGAATCTGGGCCATGATCTTGTCCACTTTCAAGATGTCGCTCATATTCCTTGGCTCAGGGCTTCCCTCTTCCATTTTCAAAGGCAGCAACATTGCATTCTTTCACAGTTGCATCTCCCTTTGACTCTGACTCTCCTGCCTCCCTCCTGCACTGTTAAAAATCCTGGCGATTATATTCAGTCCACCTGGAGAATCCAGAAACACCTTCATATTTTAAGATCAACAGTTTGTCAGTCTTATTTCCTTTTGCCATGTAAGATGACAAATAGAAAGGTTACAGGAATTAAGAAGTTGACATCTTGGGGCTGGAGGAGCAGTCCTTATTTTGCCTACCCCAGTGATACTTGATACATTTCTATTAATAAAGAATAATTATAAAGAGTTAACATATTGTGTTTCATTTTATCTTTCAACAACTCTATGAAGTGAGGAAACAGGTGTTCAGAAACATGGGCTAACTTGCACAAAATCACGTGAACAGGATTTTACCCACATCTGTATGATATAAAATCCCATATTTGTAAATAGGGTGCTATGCTCTGCCTCACTCTAATGATTGAATGCCCAAAGTGTGTGGAAACCTGATTCCCTGACAGGTTCCAGGGGTTGCATGAAGGCTAGTACTAAGTCAAGCTAAACCTATTTTAGAGTCTCAGTCTAAGCTGGTGACCTTTTAAATATATGGTTGTGAAGTGAAATAAGAAATTTAGTTTTTCTTTTATGAGTTAGAATTTTTCTCACCCTCTGCAGTCTGTGAAGCCTCAAACTTGTATAAGACCCTCTAATAAGAATTATTTGTCTTTTCATCTGTACTTAGTCCCACAATATACACATGGTAGTTAAATTTTAATTAATGTTTTTTCCTCTTGTTTTTTCCTTTTTTATGTTTTCTTATTTTTTTTCTATTCTATGAACTAGAGGAAGGTCAAGATATTTTCAGCATTAGACTATCTTTGAATACCTTTTGTACTAAAGAAACCGTACTAACCAGTAATGATATGAGTGTTTCTGAATATATTTTCACTCCCCTCATCCTCATTTAATGTAGCATTCACATAATGCAAACCATTACACTCAATATGGGTTGAAAATATTTAAGGCTGTGAAAACCTGTGGTAATTTATCATTGTAATTGAATAGTAAAGGACGAAATTGGAGAAATTAATATTTTGATCTCTTTCATGAAACATTATATTTTGAGCTGCTAACATGTACATGAAAAACATTTATTTTTATCACTACTCAATGAGAATCCATATTATATTTGAATACAGAAATCTAATGAAACTGGTGAATAAAGTTTGAGTTTAGCAATGAGCTTCCACAGGAGGAAAAAAAAGGAAATTGTCATACTATAGACATGATCTTTAACAACCAAACACTATGTGCTAGTTCTGATGCTTTATTGATATGGAATATCATTTTATTCAATAATTAAAATGGTCATGTATGAAAAATTGTAACCATTATTTATGGGTTCAAGTAATGTTTTGTTTGAATTATATTGAAATCATTCTTCTAGGTAGCAGTTTCATTGAAACCTCAAATTCCCTTTCTCTTTTTTATTGTTAAATTTATTGGGCTGACATTGATTGGTAACAATTAGATAGTTTCCGGATGTACAAGTCCACATCACATCACCTATGCATCGCATTATGTGCTCACCACCCAAATTCCCTTTTCTTACAAACCATGTTGCATGATTGTTATGATATATTTTATAAGGAATGAATGAATTAGGAAGATCTTTTAATTAAACTAATATCATATAGTGATCAGCTTTCAATGTGATGACATTCTATGAATAAATGGTAAAGATTAATTAGTGTGGTCTTGACCACTCATTTGTTTTATAGATAGAAAAGAAAGACCTGAGTATAACTTAGATTTGTTTTCTTCAGAATTCTAGGAAATCTAGAAATATATATTTTGAACTTCAATATTTATAATATGTGTACACAAGAAAATTGTTGGGTTCAGTTTGCTTCTCATCACTTTGTATGCGATGGTGCATAAGTAGGGGGCAAGAAGGAATAGAACAAGAAGACAAATGGAAGAGGGTTTATTATTAAACGTTTTTCAATGCAAGAATTCTTAGCAAAGTTACCATACAGTGGCAGTGTTTACCAACATTCTCCCTATTAATAATCCTATTTTTTTGCCATTTGGCTAGAATCCTCAAGTGGTATTAACCAAAGAGTCCCATGATACACTCAGAAATTAGTTTTTGAAATATTATTATTAGCATATTAAACTATAAATATATAGATCCTTATGTCTTATTTATCTTTTTATTCAACAGTCTTTATCCTAGTGCCTGATACATTGGGAGTACTCAATACATGCTTGTTGAATGAAGGAATGAGTAAATTAAGTAAAAAAATTTTCCATTCTAGTTATATAAAATGTTTTATTTATTCTTGCTGAACTATTTTTCCCCATTTGTAAATTGGGAACCTGGATTACATTGTCTCTGAGGCCACTTTTAGTGTCAACATTTTGTATCTCTGCTTTTTTCTACACTGTTTGTGGTAGATAGTGGGGCCTGACTTCTTCCTCTCTCAGTCATCACCTCTGCTTGATGGCAGAGAAGACAGACTCCAGGCTAATAAGGTCTCTTCAGCTGGCAGGTTACTGCTGATCCTAATGGTTAATGACAACAGTGGGAGGTAGATTTTGATGGATAGCAAAGGCTTCTAGCAGCTTCTACTCTCCTAATGTCATGGTGTTTGGGATGATCAACATAACACTCTTAGCACTTTATCTTTCCCTGCTGGTCTTTCTAGCGGAGGTAGAATGCTAAATGGCTCTTTCAACAGGCATCTTAGTCGGGGGATTTATTCTAAACTACTCAGAACTGCTCAACAACTACAGTAGTGTCTCTCCTTCTGTGTCCCAAGTCTTTGGGTTCATTGACTTGTTTATAGGGTTGTCATGGGTTCTGATTTGTCTGGGACAGTTATAGTGAATAGCTGCTGCTTGGTGTGATGGTTAATGGTGCCTCTTTCATGCTCAGAAGTGCCATGGTTTGGACAATAAATCATAGGGTTACCTATCATCTTGGCTCTTTTACTCCTGAAGGGTTCCTTTCCTTGCACTGAGGTGTACTCAATCCAGGCAGTGCTGAGTTTTAAGTATAGGCAACAGTTTCACATTCCTCTTCCAACACCTCTTTTGAGACCTCTGGTATAGAGGCAAACTGAGTTTACTCACTTTTCTCAGTTTCCCAGAAAAAAGAGAGTCATTTGCATTCATCTGGGTTAGAAATTTGACCCTTTTCTTCCAATAGCTTACTAAAAACAAAGCAAAATAAATAAATAAATAAATAAATAGAAGTAATAATAATAACAATCATGTAGATACTTTTTATTAAATTTTGAATCTTACTGGGTTCTTAATATGAAAGGGAATCAGTGTGATATAAATGAGGGTGTTAAAAGTACTTCAGATTCTTTTATCTTCTTGGAACCGGCTTCTTCATGCATTTAGAAGTGTGCTTCTTCATGGTGTGGCCTTCACAGTTCTCCAGTGCAAGGCTGTTATGTTCAGTGTGTTTCTGGGTTGCAGAGATAAGGAAGAAACTCAAGTCTGTCATGGCAAATTATATCAAGTGCACACATAATGAATATTAAAAGGCAAGAGAACAAGGAACATGTCAGGAGGAAGGGACAAGCCAGGTGCTGCCCTCTTCCCAAGGGATTTGGCATTGGAGCTAGGCTTTGAATGTTGGGTGGATTTTTATAGGCAGAGATAGGGACACAATGTTAGGAGGATTAGTGTTGTGTTATAGTGGGCCTGCCCAATTTGAGTAAGAAGAGAGAGAAGTGAGAGAAAGGATGCCTGGGTCAGAAAGAGAATTTGAGATCCTGAAGGTGAAGTACCAGTAGTTTAAATCTTCAGGTGTTCAGCTTTCCATGATATGCCCTTTTGTTGGATTTTGAATAACCCCTTTGTCTGTAGAAAAGTTTTGCCTTAATAACAGATATAGATAGAACTGAAAGTAAATAACATTTTAATGGTTCTCCAAATGGTTTTATCACTGTCTCTTCTCTTTTTACCCCTTTGGTTTATACTTGAATATAAAAGGGGATAAAGAGGGAGAAAATGTAGAGTATATGATTTGATGGTTGCTGACTTTCTTATGATGACTGTGTGTCCATAAGCAAACCATAGGTTTGGTTTTAATAGGAGTGAGAATTATCAGCTTTGGGTACATAACTCTGGGTTCTATTTTGGATAATGAGCATTCTCCTGGGACATTCCTTGTAGCCCGTGGCAGGCAGAGGGGGTGGTGGTTAGGGATGGGGTGAGGGGTAGAAGGATGAAAGATGTCCTCAAATTTTTTCATTTTTGGGAAAGCCGGGATGGCTCAGCGGGTTAAGTGCTCACTTTGAAGCTCCGACAACCGAGGATTGAATCCTGGCTCCGGCCCAGGTGGACCCACATGCTGAACTGGGGTGTGCTTCCCAAATGCGGTGAGGTCCCCAGTTCAGTTAAAAAAAAATTATTTTTTTCTTCATTTTTAGAAGAGCTTATTGGAAGCTTTTATCCTTTCAGTTGGGTGTATTCTGGAGGCATTAAGGCCAGAAGCTTGGGCCATCAATGCCAGCAGACGTGTTTTCCCTGTCACCCCTTCCATCTGTTTTTTCCTGGACTCTTGGTACTATACATTCTATGGGTAATTTGTTTTTGAGCATGCTCTTGGATTATAATTTACTTTTTGACTACAGAGGATTTCTTTTAGCTAATGCCCTCTCTACCCATTCTAAGTGAATTTACAAACATGCATTTATATTCATATACATATTTGGACTAGTAAAAATCACCTATTTATTCACCCAGAAAATATTTATGGGACTTTTACTTACTTGCCCATCACTGTTTCAAATGCTAGAATGCCAACAGTGAACAAAAGAGATAGACCTCATGGAATTTAGATTCATTGAGGGGAAATGAAACAATAAGCAATAAGTATAACAAATCAGCAAATTGTGTAGTGTGTTAGATGCAGAGAAGTTAGGATGTGGGGGACTGGGAGAGAGAGGAAAAGGTACAGTTTAAGTCATCAATGTAGACCTCATTGGCAAGGCGAGATTTGAGGATTGAAAGGAGGTGGGAGAATTGGCCAAGCAGCTATCTTGCAGAAGAACGTTCAGCAGAGGGGAGATCAGGAGCGAAGGCTAGAAGCAGGAGTGAAGGCTAGAAGCAGGAATGTGCCTGTGTGTTCAAAGGACAGCAAGGAGGCCAGGAAGTTTGAGTGAAGTAGCTGCAAGGAGTCAATAGTAGAGGCCAGAGAGGTTAACATGGGACAGTGATTTAGGGCTATTTTTCAGGGACTTTGGTTGTTACTCTGAGTGAAATAGTAGGCCATTTCAGGATTGGGGGCACAAGAGTCGTAATCTCCATTATGCTCAAAAGGATCACTAGGGCTTTGTGTTGAAAACAGAGCCTGGATGGCAGGTGGTAAGGATAGAAGCAGAAATGCTGGAAGGGGCTCCTGCAGTACTCTAGTTAAGAGATGATGGTGGGTTGGATTCGAGTGATGGTAGTCAGATTCCTTGGATATATTTTGGAGTTAAAGCTTTTCTGATGGATTGCACATGGGGTGTGAGAGACTGAGTCAAGTCAGGGATGATGCTAAGGTTTTGGGCTTAAATATGTGGAGTATTAGGGTTTCCAAGGCAGTTAAATACTTCATAATCAGTAAATTTATTAATTTATAACCTGTAAGTATTTTCATAAATGTTATTCCTATAATACTTCTAAAATGGAGGTTGTGTCAAAAACAAAGGATATGAGCTAGATGCGTGCATTTCTGGTTTAGTTTCTGGTTGTCTTGATAACCCCTTGATACCACACTCTGCTAGAAACATACCCCTCCAGTACAGGGACCATGAATTATTTCGCTTGCATTTTAGGTACCTACCCCAGTGCATGTCATATACCTTATTCCATCCAATCTAGTTCTGATATTAAGATGGAAAATTATTTTATGTACCACTAACAAATGCTACCACTTATTGAAGTGGCTTATTATTACTTTAATTGGAATTATAATTTATTTTATTTGATAAGATATTTTTTGAAAAGGTTATTTTGGACTATTTAGATATACTGTCTTTAGGGGCATTACCTGGCATGTGAAAGACAATCCTCTTCATATCTATTAGAAGAGAATGTAATACAATTTTATCTGCTTGTGGGTGCCATCCTTACTTAGGTGTCAAAAAGCACTTGGTGTTACTTTGCAAGAAAATATAAAATTATAAAGGAGTGCCAAAGAGAACATAAAAAAAAAGAGAACAAAAAATAAAATAAAATATGGAATTGTAATGTAATCATTCTTTCAACCATGAATATGTGCTTTGTTAATATGAAATGTATGCCCTCTTGTACAGATTCCTCTTCTGCTTATATAATAACATTAATTTCAATGGTTGATCATATTTTAATCTTTTAGAAGATATTTTAAACAATTGAGCTCTACAAATATAGAAATAACAATGCACATAACTTAATAAAAGAAATGAAAATATGAGGAATTACAGCTGAGTTCTGTGTAGATTTTAAAAACTATATTACAGCTGTTCCCTGGCCAACAGCAATTATAGGGTGTCATTCATTATAAGAAACATTCTGAGATCTGAGTTCTTTAATTGTGAAAAATGTGCATCTTAGAATCAATGAAATATGGTCATAAATATTCAACAAATATTTAACCACTTGAAGTGTGACTCCCCACTCCCTGACACCCCACATGTGTACTTCTGGCTCTAGGCTGCCCTTTACGGTATTTTTTAAAAAGATTTATTTTATTTTATTATTATTTTTTTTTACAGAGACAGAGAGAAGGAGGAGGGCTCAGAGCAGTCTCCACAGTTGTACGTCATCAGTTTTCGACATGGTTTCATTCCACACAGGTGGGCGGGGTCTACGCAGGGTGGGAACTGGGCTGGGGGATCTTCTGCATGGGAGGCACACCCCCTCGAGCCTGAAGCTGAACTGGGGATTGGGGAAGAGAACCGAACTGGGGGTCTCCTGTCTGGAAAGCACATCCCAGTTCAGCATATGGGTTCACACAGGCCAAGGCTGGGATTCAATCCTCAGTCCCCGGGGCTACAAAGCCTGTAACCTGCTGAGCCATCCTGGCTTCCCCTCTAGGCTGCGCTTTAACTTGTCATGCACTGAAAGTCCTGCTGCAGTTTTTGATGCATTATTTATATTTTCTTTTCTTTTTTTTCTGCCCAGCATGTCTTCCTGTAGGGAGCCATTCCTCCCACTTTCTGTGTTGGGTGACTTGATTTCACAACAGGGCCAGGGGAGAATGTGCGATTACTCTGTGGGATCAATTCCACTGGGGCAGTGATTGTTTCAGAGATGGTCACATGATCCAAGTCAGGTCAGACCCTGACTTACCAGAGCCATCAGAAAACGAGCTTCCATTTTCTTTGGGATTATGATCTTTTAGGGCCCAAAAGCCTGCAGTGTCTGTTGGTCACATCTTATTACAGGGGTTGTCTACCTGAGCATCAAGTATACATAGAGGAATGCAGCATTGAGACAGAGAAAAAGTTTTCTGGCAGCCTCTGATCATCTCTCTCTAGCTATAGTTGAAGCTAGATTTAATTTTGGAATTTTCAGTTATATGACCAGAATTTTTTTTTCCCTAAGGTAGATGGAATTCATTCAGTTTCTTTGGTTTAAAACTGAAAATGTCTTGACTAATAAAGAACATTTTCCTCTCTGCCACTCTTCACTTTTTCCCCAGTAAATATCCCCTGTAGAATATGGGCTCACATTCAGTTACCATCTTTCTTCCATATGTCTCTTGGCCGTGGAAATCTTACTATCATACTTCACCCATTTTCTCTGAATTATTCCATTAATCTAAATTGATTTTATAGTAATTGTTGAAGCACAATATGTTAGGATCTTTGCTTCTAGGCCAGATTCTCAGCTCTCAGCCTTCTTAGTCATTGAGCTGTAAATGGCAACTTCTTGCTCTCAGATACTTGACAGACATGGACTTCTGCTTTTGACAAAAGCAAACTTTTATTCTCCTTTTCAAAGCCTAAATGTTTCTTTGTAACTCCTACAAGGTTCTTTCCTCTTTTAGTGATAAGTACCTCAAATTCTATCATCTATCTATATCTATCATCTAGTTTATCTATCTATCTATCTATCTATCTATCTATCTATCTATCTATCTATCTATCTATCTATCTATCTATCTAATGTATTCTACCTATCATTTATCATCTGTCATATCTGGCATGTAGTAAGTCCTCATAAATGGTAGCTATCATTAGAAAATTGCATATTATGTTATTTCTGAGTGGTTTAATGTCTGCCTTGTGTTTTAGATTGAATTTTATATCACACATATTTAATTGTTATTATTTTTCTCATTCTTTCCCATATGCGCAATGCCAAAATATTCATACTTAATCTTAGGCAGCAAACTTTGGGTCCTTCTAAAACAAAATCCTTTTAATATTGTGGACAAACACACGTACCTTGCCCTAGAATAAAAATAAAGAGAACTCTGAATGCAGAGTCAGAATGGTAGTAGAATTTATTACCTGAAAGATAGAACTTGGCCAGGTTCTGCCATCTTTTATAGGTTCAATATGTCTCTACAGAATTCTAAGCTGCAGATAAAGTAATCCTGTTTGATTTATATGACCTCAGCTTAAGAAATCTACAGGAGGGTAGGTCTATACCAATTCGTTATCTTAGGCACTTTGTTGGCAATGGCCCTGTGTCCAAAAAGATATGAAATAAGAAAAATAAAGGATTGTTCTCTCTATGCACTTCTTATTTGATCAGTTACTTCCTCAATGTGTAGTGATATTTGCTGAGCTATACTAATTAGGGTTTTTAAAAAATAGTTTTCTTAGTACTTAAGAAAAGTGCCAGATTGATTGCCAGGAAGTTTGTTTCCTTGTAATGTATCATAATTAACTAAATGCAGTCTCTTCTTCCCTACTTCTTGTATTTATCAGAATTACACAGTCTTAGGAAGCACTGCTGTCAAAAGTGGAATTCAGTCCTTATATTTCTGAAGTGTGGAAGAAAAGGTGATTAAAGATTTAGGCCTATAGTAACATTATTAAGAATTATTTATTATAGAGTTGGTTCTTAACCTTTATGGATCACAGATCCCTTAGAGAAATTCATGAAAGCTGTGGACCTTCCCCATGGAAATACAAAAATAGACACAGGCAAAAAAACTTTCAGCTAATTTCCAGGCTATTATGAATCCTTTGAAACCCATCCAGGTTAAGAATATTTCTTAAAATCATTAAAACTTAGAATAGTACAGAATGTTAGAGCCCAGTTAGAGCAATATATCAGTTTGCAGAGGAACTATCTCTGAAACTGAGGTGGACCAAGGGGATATAGGACAGGTTATCAGTAGTACCTGCACAGTGTACCATTTTATGTTTCAATTATTAAAGCAGTGTTTTTTATGACCTGATATTTGATTTCTATTAATTAGGACTCACTGTCTTAAGTTATTATTTATAGCAGAGTTTAGCATACTTGGCCTGTGGGACAAATTTAGTCTGCTATTTTTGTATGACAGCAGATAATGTTTTTTACAATTAAATTAAGAATATTTTTTACAATTTTAAATTGTTGAAAAAAATGGAAAAAATATTTGTGACATGTGGAAATTATATTAAATTCAAATTTGAGGTTCCATAAGTAAGGTTTCATTGAACACCTTCACACACATTAATTTATGTATTATCTATGATGGGTTTCCTGTCACGATTGTAAAGTTGAGTGGTTGCAAGAGACTATAGGGCCTAAAATACTTACTTTCTAGCTGTTGTATTACAGAAAAAGTTGGCCCATCCTTGGTCCTATGTATGAACACCCTTGATCTATACAATGAATAAAACTATTTTCTCTCTCAAATGACAGTTCCAGTCCTTTCTTATGTTTCCCTCCCTTTCTTGCCTGTTTCTTTTCCAAGATGAACTTTACAATTTTTTTACATGTTTACCATGTAACATTATTCAAAGATTATTCATTTCCTTCGAAACTTTCCTCTACACACGTTCCATTTTGTCAATCCTTCTCTTAAATTGTGGCTCTTAAAATGGAACATATTTTATAATATGCAATTTGACAATATCCCCTGTGTTGGTTATTCTACTTTCTAAACACAGCCTGACTCCATTAGGTTTTTGGAAGGCTCATTACAATGTCAGCTCATAATGAGCATTGCATAAACTAAAATCCATTTCACATAACTGGTGTTCAGCAGTATAGGTGCATTATTTCTTTATATTAAAGGCTCCTCCATTTTAACTATTAGGTTTATTTTCTTTGAATAAAGTTTAACTATTAGCAATCATTTTAAAGATCTTATTTATTGACTTTAGATATTTGTTAAAATTTAATATTCCTTGTTATAAGCAAACATTTTTGTGTTTATATTCAGGTGACCCTGCTTTGAGAGCTAATTCATTCCTTAAAAACAGTCTCAATATGGAATCACCTGAGGTCAAACTTAAATTTCTACACCACTATATTATAAAGTGGAGCCCTTATGGCAGATTCAACAATTAACCCTACTGCCTCACTCTTTTTTTGGTAGTATTAAGCAAGCACATTTTTGGCATGGCTCCATGGTGCATATTCAGTAATGGTAACATCTTTGTTTTTTGACTTTGAACTTTGCTATGTGATTTCTTTTGATAAACTGGATATTTGCAGACAAGAAAAGGGCTTGCATGGCTAAGTTTGCCCTCTGGGAGAGTCATGATATCAACCATGAAAAAGCAAATGAACAAATAAACAAATACAAACCAATCAACCAACCAATCAACCCCCCCCCCCCCACCCCTGCTTTAGGAAGGCATCCATCTACTTCCAGAACCAGAATCTACTTAAGGAAAATTCCTTTACTTTAAGGGAGAAGGCACCATTTGGCCAGTATAATTTCAAAATTTTCAGTGATTCTTATGTGCCTACTATTTCCCCCTTTTTTGAATGGAAGTGTTTATTAAAGTTATCCTGTCCACCTTCAACCATTGTGAAACTTGTCTTTTTATTTCCTAGAGCTAGAGGTTGAGAATGGCTGTATTTGGACCTGATACAGATCAGGACTTCAGTTTATTATTTTGAGTGAATTTTGGGGGATTTTGGGATAGGAATGAATATGTTTTGTTCATGATAAGGATATGTATAGTTACAACCAAGAAGGTGAATTGTGGCAGATTAAATTATTTGTCCCGCTTTTTTTTACATCCTTAGAGCAATGCTATCATAGCCTAATGCAGTGGTGGGCAAACTATGGCTTGTGGGCCAAATCTAGCTGTAGCTTGTTTTGTATGATCCTTAGCTTATAATGGCTTTTATATTTTAAAAGAGTTTAAGAAAAAGAGTTTGCAAAGGAGGTGTTGAGCTCTGCCACAGGACTTGCTTTGGGCAAGGGAATGATAGCAGATATGATATGCACAAACGCTTGAAAACTGTTTTGGAGTTTAGGAACTCCAAATGAAACCAGAATATACATTTTCACTCTACCAGAGATTATTTAAGTGGGGAAGATAACAAAGAATCATATTGTAGCAAAGGAACATTTTACATACCAACACATAGGCTGGGACTGACCCATGTTCCCTTCTGATTCAGTGTATTTAACCATGCTCTTTGCTTGGGGTATTCTTATATTTAATTGGATGTCTTCCTCCCTCTTTCTCCCCTTCTTTCCTCCTTTCATCTGTCCTTTGCTTTTATAGTTGCTCAAATGTGACTTCCCTTACTTTGAAGGTTAGAGCAGGTCCTCCCACCCAGTTTCTCATATCTATTTAGCTCTATTTACTGTTCTTTGGTGACACTGCATTTCAGACATATACTTTTTTGATTATTTTGGTTAAGGTCTGTCTCCTCCACTAAACTCTAAACCCCATGAGTTTATCTTTGTTTTGCTTATACTCTCTGCTCAGAGCTCAGGCACATCTATGTGGCTGGAACAGAGAAGAAAATAAATATATGAGGGCTGTCTGGAAAGCGTCCAGCCATGTAACCATTCTCGTTATATTGACAAGGGCTAGATTATTTTGTACCACCCTTGTAAGTTAAAATTTATAAATAATTTTAGTATAGTGGATTAAGGACAAATGAAGATTGTACCAATGATAGAAAAGCTTCACTAGTGATTTAAAATTTGAGCTATCTTCCAGGATGAATACAAGATCATTGTGGTAGAGAATGGAGGGGTGTTCTATAAAGTGAGAGTTGCATGTTGCAGAGACACAGTCATGTGACAGAAAAGAGAGGCAGTATTAATAATTGTGTGGCTGATATATGGAATGTATCAGGGATGAGGCTTGAGTGGCCCTCATGCCAGCCAAATGAAGATGTGTGGTTCCATAGTGAGAAGCTTTGGCATTATCTTTGAGAAAATTATGGGGAAATGATTGCAGGGTTTTAAGCAGGCTACATTTTTACTTTAGAAAACATCATGGATTTGAAGGTATGAGATTGAAGTCTAAGGGACCACAGTTAGAAAAATATTGCAGTCTTCCAGGTCAGAGATGAAAATAGCATTAACTAAAGACATGAAGTAGAAATAGAGAAAAGGAGGTAAAATTGAGAACCATTTCCCAGGCATAATCTATTGGATGTTATGGCTGATGGGATGGAAATGGGGAGGGATATGCAGATGGACATACACTGTTGCTGGGGCACCAGTCCTGGGTTCAGCCTGGAGAAGGATGGTGGGTCAATAATGGGAAAAGCTATGCAGAGGAGGGATGGGACATGGCATTGAGATCTTTTTATAGTCTATATATGCTCATCACTCCTTTTTCTTTCTTTTCATGTGAGTTTGAAGAATATAAGAAAAGTTAGAAGATTTATGCAAAGAAGGCTTTTAATTAAAAAGAGAGCACTAAAAGTAAATTTTACTTAGGCCTTTTAATATTGACCAGGGTTTTCTTTCATCAGGACAGAATATTTAATCAGAAGTATAGCCAGCTTTTCTGGCTGTACTTTTTTTTTTTTTACAGAGAGAGAGAGATACATACAGAGACAGAGAGAAGGGGGAGGGCCCAGAACAGTCTCCATAGTTGTATGTCATTGGTTTCTCCACATAGTTTTATTCCACAGGTGTGAGCAGTGCTGCACCAGGCAGGAACTGGGCCAGGATCTTACCCAAACTGGGGGCACTCCTCAGTTCAGCATATGGGTCCGCACGGGCTGGGGCTGGGATTCGATCCTTGGTCCCGGGGCTGCAAAGTGAGCGCTTAACCCACTGAGCCACCCTGGCTTCCCCTTTTCTGGTTGTTCTATTCTCTGACTGTAAGTTCTCTGATGAGAATGAATAAATTATGAAAAGTATTTGAGATGTGAGGTTGTATGCTGAGCTACCTGGAAGGCTGAGAGGCCATGGCAGAATGTATGGGGATGATGTGTTTTTGACTTTGGCACATATATTTGTTCTAAGTATCAAAGCTTGGAGAATGACTTATTGTATTTTAAATATATGAGACCTAAAATAGTGCCAAGAGACTCTGTGACTACCTATTGTATCCTTGTCCATGGAAGACTTAAATATCATGACTCCATTTTTGAAATAACAGGTATAACAAATTGACTCAAGTTGTCAATTGCAAAGTCTACAGAGAGTCCTAGTCCCAAAGAACATAAAAGTTAAGGAAATTTTGGATCTGACAAGGTACCTGCAGTTTCTTCCCTCATGCTACAGGCAAAGCACATACTTTCTAATAGTCTTTCTTTACTTCTCATTCAAATCCTCCAAAATGATATAGAAGCATTTAATAGGTCTTTAAAGGAGCACACCCTTAAAATAGGCTCTCTAATGAGTAACAAAGCTAGCTCACTACTACCAGAAAGCAGATTTTCTTGAGACTCCAAAACCTGAGTTATTTCCCCAGCTATCCAGGGACAGGACTCTTCTCTCTCTGGGCTATTGTTTTTTTTTTCCATTGCTAGTGTAAAATCTGGATAATCATCTTTCCACTCTTGGGAAGGTTGTGAAGATAGATGTTATCATATCTAAAAAATGCTGTCAAAAATCTCTTTATGGAGGGAAGCCGGGATGGCTCAGTGGGTTAAGAGCTCATTTTGCAGCCCCGGGGACCGAGGATCGAATCCCGGCCCCGGCCCGTGTGGACCCGTGTGCTGAACTGGGGAGTGCCCCCAGTTCGGTTCTCACCGGGGTGAAGACCCCGGCCCAGTTCCTGCCCTGTGCAGCCCCTCGCCCATCTGTGGAATGAAACTATGTGGAAAAACCAATGATGTGCAACTATGGAGACTGTTCTGGGCTCTCCCCCTTCTCTCTGTCTCTGTCTCTGTATCTCTCCCTCTCTCTCTCTCTCTGTCAAAAACAATAAAAAATAAATCTTAAAAAAAATCTCTTTATGACTATAAGGCATAATGCTGCTATCTTTGCCCTAACTGCTCTAATTTTATACTGTCTGATGCCATATGATTTTAGCACATTTTTTTCCCTCAAAACAAAAACATCTACCTGAAGACCTCAACCAAGGATGACTTGTTCCTGAAATGGCTTTATGAGTGTAGGTGTCAGGGCAGCCTCTGAGAAGTGATGGCATGCTAGGACCAGTCATGGGGGTTTAGAGTGAGAAAGCTGTGTTGGCACAGAAACAGGAATTTACCTGTTTACTACCAGAGCACATCTGGGTGATTGTCCATAATACTACATCCATATACCAGTTGTGCTCAGCTTTGAGCTACACCATCTGACTGTTCTAAGCATTCCTGTCTTGAATTTATATCCAAGGAATATCAAAGCTTTAAGACAGTGATAAATTAAAATGGAACTTTTTAGGACTAACTGATGCTGGCCTATCAGGCAGCTATAAGCACCATTGCAAAGGCTGGCAATACTCATCCTTCTAATGGTAAGTGAAAACATTGAATTGGATACAGATGAAATTGGGATGGTACATTAAGGGGATAGTGAGAAATTAAAGATTTTTGGTCGGCCCAGTCTTATTTTAAAAAGAGATGCTGGCAAGATCTGTGGTTTAGCATTCTGGATGTGGCATTAGAGAGAAGTTTCAGGATTTCATTCAGCCATGGTCCCAAAATTATATCATAATTAATAATTGCCTTTTCTTGGCTGGACTAAGGAAAAAAAAAACTCTAACAAATAAAAACTGGGGAACATTAAATTATAGTTATTTAAGCCCATTGGAATAGGAATAATCTAATAAAGTTGAGAAAGGAAAATTTTAGCATGGTATAAAATTATATTAAAAAGCAAATGTAGTTGTTATTATAATTATTAGTATATTTAGTCAAATGTATTAGAAATTTAAAATGGTACTTCTATCTTTAAAATGAGTGAAGTATTTTAGCATTTTGGATGGGTTGCTAATTGAATTGATATTGCTAGTTACTCTAACACTTCAAGTATCATATATGGCCATTAAAGTCATTTTCAAGCTCCTGGGCTTTTTTTCTGACTAATGGCACATTCATAAACCTTACATTATGGGGAAGCCATTGCAATATGAAAATAGCGCTTTTTTTTTTTCTCCACCTAATAGCAAATGCTGAGAGGTTTTATTCTTATGCCTATAGTATAGCTTAATTTGGTTGTAAGAGAAAGCCTTTCCATTTGCACTTGGTTTTATAGCACCATTAGTATTATGTGACATTTGGGTGTAGAACTATGATTCTTGAGTACTGTATGGAAAAAAAAATCTCTAATGAAGTGTTCAACAGAGGTAGCAGTGATTATTAAGTAATCAAAAGCCATATTATTAATTTTTCTTTTTCAAAATTCAAGGCCCAGGAAGACCACCAAGTAGATGAAGAACTCATGGCAATTTTTAAGTGGACATTTGAGGTACAGACTGATAACATAAATCATACCCTCTCCCTGTATAGGGAAAATTTCCCTAGCATAGCCCAATAAAATGACGGGGCACTCTGGTATGAATAGTTCTGGATTTCTTCTTCAGCTCTGTCCTTTGTAGCTGCTCCCATGGGCAAATGATTTTGTTTTCTCTTTTGTAAAATAAGGATAGTCTTACCTTTCTTACAAGGTCACTGCAAACATTGATTAAGGCAGCTTTTAACGGATTAAGAAAGTCTTCATGTAGACCTGACATATAGTATTTGCTAAATAAATGAGACTTCTCTCCTCCTTCATTTCCTCTTCCAGCTTTAGTATGTGAGGGCCTTTCTTAATCCAACTTTCTCCTCTCACCCCCAGAGTGGCTGTCAGTTGCTTGGTCATGAGCTCTTTTGCAGTTATTTTTGAGCCCAGGCTTGGTAGCATTGATTAGGGCTATAAGGTTGGCTATATATTTTTTTCAGTTTTGCTGTAACTTGTTTTATTTCATACCCAAAATATACTATTTATAGTATTAATTATTATAGTAATTATAACAATCCTTCCCTCTCCCCCCCCCCTAAATATCAGACCTCAAGTTCCCATGGACTTTGTGTTAGGTTTGACAGACCTCTTATACAAATAGCCAATAAAATGACAGATAAACAGCATGAAATATGATGATATATGTAGATCTTCTTTAAGCAGGCTTCGTTTTAGGATGATACTCAGAATGGTTCATTGACATTAATAGGTTTTCTTTATTGATCTGGTATAGTTCCAACCATACCATTAATCAGCAGTTCAGTTTGGGTCCATTTGTATAAAGGGGCATGATTTGAACACCTTCACTCTGTGAATTCTGATGGTCACACTGTAGTATAAGTTGGTTTCAGCTGTATGGTTGATTAAAATTTATAGCAAAATTATTTCAGAATAATGTTTTTTTTTTCCAGTGGATATGTCTGAATGTGAGGTAGTGAAACCAGAGGTCCTTATGACTTTGATTAAATTTAGTTTTAAATTCTAGTTCTAGAATTCGTATCTTTCTCTATGACCCCGTATATACCCCTTGGATACCAAGCCTTTTCCCCAAGTAATCAGCAACCCCCTTGGCTGTAGCCCAGACCTGATTAATGGTCACACCATCCAGATCTCTGGCAGGAATAAAGATAACACCTTGACCTAAGTTATGTTTCAGTTTCTGAGCCCTAAGGTAGAATGATCTCTGGCTACTTTCCCATGAGTCCAGACAGAGGACCTCTAGAAAATACCTCAGAACTGTCCTCAAGACCTGAAGAAATCATTCATTACCCTTACCTCACCTCTCACCAATCAGCCCCCAACATAATCCTGAATACCTGACCCATGATGTCTTATGATTTTGCCCTATATCACCTATAACCTATATGCCACCAGATAGCTAGGTCTTAGAGAACTAGCTCATCTGTGTCTCTGGGCTTGGTGCCATTTCCTTAAATAAACCTCTACTGTCTTTGCTGCAAACTCCTGTTCATGTCTTCATTGGGTTTGATGCATACAGGAGAAACAAACCCCTTGTGTTTGGTAACAGTAGTGTATATTATTATTATTACTATTTAAAGATTTATTTTTTATTGGGGGGGGGTTCAGAGCAGTTCCTGTAGTTGTACATCATTAGTTTTGACATAGTTTCATTTTACACAGGTGGATATGGGGCTACATGGGGCAGGAACCAAACTGGGGGCCTCCCATATGGGAGGAACACCACAGTTCAGCATATGGGTCTGCACAGGTTGAGGGTGGGATATGATTCCCGGACCTCACGGTTGCAAGGCAAGCACTCAACCTGTTGCATTATCCCTGCATCTCCTATAATATTATTTTAACGTAGTATATACAAAAGTGGTTGAAGATCAAAGCTAGTCTAAGTTGTATTGGAAACAATATTTTTTTAAAAAAAGAAACCTGGGGAAGCTGGGATGGCTCAGTGGGTTAAGCGCTCACTTTGCAGCCCCGGGGCCCGAGGATCAAATCCTGGCCCCGGCCCGTGTGGACCCATATACTGAACTGGGGGGTTCTCCCAGTTCAGTTCTCTCTCTGTCTCTGTATCTCTCTCTCTCTCTCTCTCTCTCTCTCTCTCTCTGTCAAAAACTATAAAAATAAATAAATAAATAAAATATATTAAAAAAAAAAAGTACTTTAAAAAAAGAAATCTGTATGCTGAATTCTGATATAATTTCTAATAGGATATTGTGGGTGCACATGAGTTTGGAAAGTTTCTGGAGAGTTGAAGTTACTTGCTAAATTAACTTTCAGAAGTTAAGATATGAGATCAATATTTTTGAAGTTCCATGAAAATAACTTTATATCAGTGAATAATATTTCAGTCTTTTTCCTTCAACTGCAGCAACCCTTATGCATGCTGGAAGATAGCAGTTGTAAAATAGCACATTTTAGCATAGACTAGCAATTATTGTCATTGCTTTGGCAATAAATATTTTGCTAAATATCTGTATCTTATTTACTAAAAGCTCAACAAATTCTTCTTCTAGAAGGAAGAATTATCAGGATGCTCTTTTGGGTCATGGCACAAGATTTCATGTTATCACACAGTACCACATAAAGACTTTCTCCTGCAAATGAAGGAGCAATAATTACTTCATTAGTTATATAAGAGAGTCATAGGTCTGTAGCATAAATTGATTCGGATTCATCAAGGATATTATTAAGCTGTCAAAATCTGTCAATATGGAGTGTGACAACAACATGTAAAATTCCATTTAAGGGTTGTTAACGAGGTCTTCAAGCTCATACTTAGCGTTTTCTCTGAGTTCCTCCTAATGGAACTTTCCTCCAAACAAGCTTTAAGTCAGATGTCTCATAAACTTTAATGCTGTTAAGAATTTGCTGAAAGAAAGTATTAGTGTCTTCTGTTTTTTTTGTTTTTTTTTTTAGTTCCTATGTCAGCCAAAATGCAACAGCAGTTAAGTACAACCATAGTAATTTTCAAATCTTGACATTTACACTCATTATTTTTTAAATCTGGTAAGCTTTGAAATGGGCTGCATTGATGACATATTTGTTATGTAGAGATTTAAATACTCCTCTGCCACTAACAACATCATTATTGAATTTTTGCCATTACTTTGATAGATTTTGTTTTTTTTGTAGAAGAAAAGAAAGTACAATTTATGATGAAAACTTATTTTTGCTTTCATTACACTGTCAATTGCTAATATCAGTGGTATTTGCAAATGACGGTGTCCAACAAGAAAGTTAATGCAATAATTTTTTTCTTTTCTATAGAAATATCTGACAACCACAGAAAAAATAAATGTCATTACCATTTTTTTTTCTTACTGCCACAAATATAGCTCAAAATGCCAAATTGATTGAGTCTCAGCATTGTAGATGATGGCAGCTATGATCCAAATAACTTAGTTCTTCATTTAAATGGCAGACAGGCAGAGATTAGAGCTATTCTGTCATTTTAATGAACATTGAGAAAAAGTTGTTATATGATGTATAGAAAAACACAGTTGCATTCTTTGAAAATAATAATAAAATTTGGAGCTGTCAAAAAACTTTGTGAAACTTTGAATAACCAAACAAAATATCTTATATTTGTCCTTAGTATTTTTAGAAATATAATTAAGATATTGATTAGAAAAGGATAAACATCTAATGAGAATACATTCTGGAAATTTGACATGGATGATCCAGATGAAATTATTAATCTCCATGCAATAAACAGGTGTGTAGGCAAAATGACTGCTCCATTTTTTCAATTGACAAAGTCATTTGTCAATTGAATTGCTTTTGCTAAAATTTTAAACATGTAACAAGTCAAATAAAGTAAAAATGAAAATCTACAATGGATTTGTATCTTTCTGCTCCTAAATTAATAATCTTGAGAGGATGCCACTCTTTTCTTTTTATCAGTAAGGGGAGAGGTATTAATAAATATAGCTCATTTGTATTAATAACATTTCAAAAAAAGTTTAAAAATTATTTGAAATAATATTCAAGCATTTGGAATAGAAAGCGATTTCTCATGGAGAGAAAAGAGAAAGATGAAAATAACAGTAGACAACATTGATGAAACAAATGGACTTGAAATATAATTATTATTATGGAGAAAAATTTGTGTTCTCAAAAGTCAAGAGTTTTAGGAAATCAACTTCTATAAAATTTTGAGATTTATTTTTTTTGAACCAATGACTTAATTTGTCAAATCCTTGCTCTGCTTTGAACACCATTATATCTCTCAGGAATTTTCTTACAGGTTATTACAGACACTTTTGGAGAGTTATCGCCTTCAAAATTCTTTCACTTGACTTCCAAAACATTTGGCACTTTTAAAACATATGCACTCCTATTCATAATCTTTGGCTGCCTCAGACTCTGTTCACTCTGGGAACTTGAGGCATGAAAAGGTCTGTCAAAGGCATTTTCCCATGAAGGGTGATGTGAAGGGGGCAAATCAGGGAGCATGCATACTTATCTCACCTGGATAAGAATGTAAATGTACATTTCTCACTATAAAAAGAGGGATGAGACATTGCATTTGTGTCAAAGTTCATAAAACTTTTCCAAATGAGCTAATTTGAATGCCACTTTTATGAAGGCTTTAATTTCTTCTTTCTTTAGGTTACTTCAATAATTTATATATACCATTTTATTGGTATTTTTTTCATTTTACCACATTCATAAGTATCTTCTTCAGTATGCTGTGATAAAAAGGCATAAAACATATATTATTACTTTTGTATCTCTATCTAGTTTGGTGCTTGATAGAGTGGTTCCTTATAAGCTGTTTTTTATTTTTTTGAAAAAGAACATAAGCTTCGCAATAGACAGGGTTGTATTTTATCGAACAACTTGCCCACTTAAGTATTAATGAACCTTTACATTTCTGAGTTTTAGTGTATGTAATGATTCTTAGTCAGTAATCAAAATATAGCTATCATGTTTTAAAGACAGCTCTTTCACATTTATAATTGTTTTGATTCCTTAATTTGTATTCATTTTTAAGTTCTTGTTTTTTTAAAGATGTATTTCATTGTTTTTGACAGAGACAGAGAGATATAGAGAGAAGGGGGAGGGTCCAGAGCAGTCTCCATATTTGTATGTCGTTAGTTTTTGACATGGTTTTGTTCTACTCAGGTGGGCGGGGGGTCGTACAGGGCTGGAACTGGGCTGGGGGCCTCCTGCATGGGAGGCATGCCCCCTAGAGCCAAGGGCTGAACTGGGGGGTGAGAACTGAACTGGGGGCCTCCTGTATGCGAAACACACCCCAGTTCAGCATATGGGTCTGCACAGGCCGGGATTTGATCCTTGGTTCCCAGGGCCACAAAATGAGCGCCATCCTGGCCTCCCCATTTCTAAGTTTTTGAACTATGTATTTTTTTCTTTTTATTCTTTCAAAAAATTTTTATTGTTTTCTTTTTTATTAAGAATATAACCCAGCTATATGCTGTTTATTCTGAAATATACAAAAACATTTGATGATTATGTTCTAGGTTTGCTCAAAATATAAATTAATTAAAATTAAATTCATATGTAAAATACATAAACATAAAAATAAATACTGCAAGTAGTATCATGTTGAGTTGTTGAGAAACATGAGATATTCTTGTACTTTAAGATTCTCATTGTGTTTGTCAGCTGTATTTAACAAGGTCAGTAAGGGAACTGACAATTGGTAAAAGGTCAGAGAAAAGGTTTTGATGTTGTGTTTAAGTTCAAAGTGTTGTCAAAAACTTGAATAAATTTATTATAACGCTAAGAATTGCCATTTGGTATTCAGTGAAATGTGCACAGAAGGATCAGTTTCAGGAAAAAATCAGATTTATGCTTTGCATTGCACAGTGGGAAATGGACTGGTAAAACTATTAATTGAGGCTTTTGGTACAACTGTCATATCGCAGATGGGGGTGTCTCATGCCTGAGTTGAGTACAAACTTTGATTTTTAAACAGAAGAATAACATAGGGACATGCCTTAGACACAGAAAAACTTTGGGCTTTGCCACCTGGCTGGACTCATAATAGGGAGGGTGTCGGTGCCATTGTGTGAATGCTGAGTCAGCCTAATAGCCACATCTCTGGCTGCTGATCTATAGATGGCAAAGAACAAAAACTGTGAGTATCAATGCAGAGCACCCTCTTTCCCACATTTTCTGTGGAGAACCTTCCAGACAGGTATGGTGCTTGCTGTTTATAGAGATCTGTGCCCCCATTGGCTATCAGTATGTGCTGTGAACTGAGTTAGGTAACTGAACATACCTGAACATCTCAACAGCTAAGCCTCTCATTACTGTGTCTGAGACCTTTTATTTTGAGAGATGGATACAGTAAGCAGGAGGAATAAAATGTGGCTCAGGTGAGATTTCTACTCAGACGCTTTTTCAAAGGAGGCTATGAATTACAATGCTAAAGGGCATTGTGCTCACTGCATGGTTATCTGATTCTGAAAGCTAAGCTTTTCTCTGATAGTGAGAGAACAAGTAATTCTAAAGATGAAAATACCTGTTATCATAATGAAAAACCCAAATCTATCCCTGTGCTTGTGTTATTTTCCAACGTGTTCAGTTGTGTATTATTTTCTGTCATCTCAATGTTCAAACACTACAATGAACCACAGGATAAGGGAATAGTGATATAATTATGGCCCATTATGGGCAACCAAGTAGATTGTTTTCAAGGCCCCTAAACATTTCCTTCATTGCCTCGCTGTGAGTTGCCTTAGAGGTCACTCTTCGGGTTTCTCTTTCTCTAGTGCTTGGGATTGCTGGCAATATAACAAGATAAACAGCTGAGGATGGTAGGGTTCGGCAAACTGAGGCCTGTGGCCCATATCTAGCCTCTGACCTGTTTTTGTACAGCCTGCAAACAGAATGGTTTTCACACTTTGAAAGGGAGTGTAGAAACAAGGAATATGCAACAGAGACCATAGGTGCCTGAACCTATGCGCCTGAAATACACACTATCTGGCTGTTGGCAGAAAAGTTTTCTAACCCTTCCACTACAGAATAGAATGCAAATAACTTAGCTTGACATCCCTACCTTCTTTCACAGCCTCCTCTCAGCACTTCCCATGCACATTGCGACTTCTATCGCTGCATCAAACATGGTTCAGTTCCTCAAGGCTGAATCTTCCCTCTCCCCTATGCTTCTGTCTTCGTACATTCCCTTCCTTCTTTCTGATGTTCTCTGCTCTACCGTGCTATCTTTTGTGATCTGTGCCTGTTGTGCAATTTATCTGTTTTATCTTCACTTTTCTGAAAATGGGGTTGTTCACAATGCTGATGTCTAATGGCTATTATTTAATAATGAAATAAATCTTATCAAATAAATAATATCTAGCGGAAGAGAAAATTATAGATACTAGACAGAAAGCCGGTGAAAAACCCGTGGTTCCTGTTATTATTGGTCATGCTGTTGTTGACAGCTTTCTTCTTACCATGCCCTGGTTATTTCTTATTACCATAAATAATGCAGTGTTTCTTTCTGATCTTTCTTTTTTTCATTTTGTTGATACATTTTTTTTTAAGCCACAACAAAAAAAAAAAAAAAAAAAAAAAGCCCTGAATGTTGAAGATTAATGGCCTAGTACTCTAAGCAATGGCCCAGAGGGAAGGTAACATTTCAGGAGAGAAAAAGCAACTTGTAACAGGAAGTGATTTTGTAAGGAAGTATGTATCAGATAGTGTGTTTGTTTGTTATGGAAAAGAACTAAGATCATTTGGCACAACTGGCCAATTTAAAGTCCTGGGTGTTACTAGGAATGTATTGAGGAATCAGTCATGGTCATCCTTATAGTGTACACAATAATAAAGTGAATTTAGTACCTGTAAATATGAATGATAGAAAGTATTTTTTCAAATCCAAAGGAAAAAAAGTGAAAATGGATTTGTTTGGTAGTCTACTATCCATGGGAATTAGAGGTTTTAGTGAAACTACGATAATTGCTCTATGTGTTAGGCTACAATGAAGATATGGCAATTTAGCACTAATCCTTAAATAAACAATATACTTTTCTATTGTGAAATCTTGACAAGAGGGGCAAAACAGAATAGGGAATTAAGTAAACCTAGTACTATAAGGTTAACAATACCCAAAATTATAAACAGTAGATTAGAAATCATAAAATACAAAATCAAGTAACCTATTCTTTCCCATCCTTTTATTTTACATTTGGAACATTCTTGTAATTTTAAGCCATTTAGAAGCAGTTGTTCATTGCTTGCTTTCCGTTGACCTTTAAGGAATCTGTGATTAAATCTCCACCTCCGTATTTTCCCATTTTAGAGCTACCCAGCAGAGCTGTTCTTTAGTCAATGTGATGCTTTTATCTTTTATTCTGACTTGTCCTGAATGTCTTTCATGATCTTTTTCTCCTAGAAAAACCTATTTCAATTTGTGGCTTCAAACTCACTCCTTCTGTGGGCAAGTAAAATAGTAGCAAAGTGTCAGATTTTATTCATCTTAGTCTTGAAAATCCAGCTATATCATATATCTATTTGTTATGCTGGAACTGAAAAGTAATCAATATTGTCATTTTTATTACAACTCATTTTTCATAATTATTTAAAGAACATAAAAATGAATGTATCATTGTTCTTTTGAGATAAGAGGTCAACAAGTTATTTTCTATATGGTTGTCACTAAGCTAATACTTTTTACCTGATGGGAAAATTTTGGTTTCCTTTAGAAAATGTGAAAAAACCTTTATAATTCTGTGTAAAACCTAATTTACTCAATATTTTGATTCATACCTTTGCCAAATTGATATTATCTAATTCTAAAAAAAAAAAAGTGAAGTTTTTCATGTTCAGTCCAATGGACCTTTATCGGGTACTTATTTATTTTTTCTCTAAGTGATTTTATGTGTTCTGAAACTTTGGATTCTGCATTTATGTGATTCTCAAGTTCCTGGTGGAATTTAGAGAAGAAGGTTCCAAATATTATCAATCAAATCTGTTTATATACCCTTGACAACTGCTGTTGGTCGCAAGATCAGTTAGACTTATTGAGGCGAGATACTGCTTTTTTTTTTATTTTTAAGATATATTTTTTTGTTTGAGAGAAGGTGTGTGTGAGAGAGAGAGAAAAGTGGGGAGGGCCCCAAGCAGTTTCCATAGTTGTATATCATCAGTTGTAACATAGTTTCCTTTCACACAGGTGAATGCGGGTCCGTGTGGGGCAGGAACTGAACTGGGAGCTTCCCACAAGGGAGGCGAGAATCTTTGCTGCCATATCAGCAGTTACCAGTTGTGTTGCAGTTCAGCATATGGGTTTACATGGGTCGGGCCTGGCATTTGATTCCTTGGACCTGGTGGTTGCAACCTGTTGAGCTCAACCTGCTGAGCTCTCCCAGCATCCCATATACTGCTCTTTCTTTTATACTTAACCTTTCAGGGCTTTACAGATAAACCAGTCAGCAAGCTGCCAGGATGCAGGCCCACAACCACAGTTTGGTGTAGACCACTGATCCTTTCCTACCTAATCACTGTCTTTCAGCCAGCTGATCAAGAGTGGTCACCTTTACCCAAGGTCAACCAGTCTGGCTAGTAACCTTTGCATGGCATCTCAAGAAGAGACAAATTTAGAACATCAGATTCTCTTCCAGTACTTTTCATTAGAAAATGTGGATGATCTTTGCAATTAAAAATGGAGGATGAGACAGCAAGGATCCAATGAGGGGGAACTACATGGTAGGGTTGAGACCATGAGGATTTGTGAAAAACTGAAATTGTAATCTAGCATGTTTTCCCAGGGATGGAGTGAGAGGCCATGTGACCTCTGTGTGTGACTGAAAGATCAATTCCCTGAGCTGCTTCCATGTTTGACTACAGTCCAATTCTTATAGTAGTTTATACAGATTTACAATCCCCTTTCCTCACCCATTATTTTCCCCTGAGGTAGCTTGTGTTCCTTGCAGTCAAAAGAATTGACCAAAACAAATGAAATTCATGTCATTTAAAGCTTCCTCCCTGAGCAGGATATCAATGTGCTATGTCTTACACTAATGCTCTGTGCATTCTGTGAGTGTGCGCTGTGCACAAGGATCTGACAGCTGGTCGTTATTCATTCAGGGAATGTTGTGCTCCGGGGTTTTTCCTTGGACAGCTGGTCCCCAGAGAATTGTAGCACTGTCAAAATTTAAACGTGGCCCAGCTCTCCTTAAATGTGCTTATGTGAGAAACATGCACTCTCTTTGCACTTAACCGGTGATCTACTATTTCCGGAATTGAGTTGAATCGCATGTGTATTTCATGCTTCATTTTCCCTGTGTGAGCAAAATACCACCTACTGAGTTAGCTTCATGGTAGTTAAGAACAAAGGTTCTCCTCTGTTCCTATCCTGACCTCTAGCCTCTGGGCATGTGCCTTACTTACTTGAAAGGTATAAGCCCATATTGCTCAAGACTTAGAATTGTTTGGGGGATAGTGTTGTCTTCTATTAAACTGCCCTCCAGGACGTAGGCTTGCTGGTTCCTCCTTCCTGTCTCCTGGGTTCTCCTCAGGCCTGGCGCTGTGATATTATGTTAATATGTATATGTGCGTGTGTGTGTGTACACACATACTTATTAATATAATATATATATTATATAACATAATATATATATATAATATAATATAACATGATTATACACACACACACACACACACACACACACACACACACACACACAGTCTTTGTCTCCTGGTTTCTGGTACAGAGCTCCTAAAACCTTTGTAATTTCTTAAGTGATATGACTGTCTTTTTGTATTCTAATGAGATGACTGGTGGCTGAGATCCCCTAGAGAGCTTCAGGATAGGGGCTGTTTACCAAAGACTAAGGCATCTTTAGAGGGTTGGAATTTTTGGCCCCACTCTCTGACCTCTGAGGAGGCAAAAGGAACTGGAGATAGAGTTAATTATCAATGGTCAATGATCTAATTAATCATGCCTACATTGGAACCTCCATAAAAACCCCTAAACTGTAGGGTTCAGACAGCTTCTGGGTTGGTAAACACATCCACATGCCTGGAGGGTGGTGTACCCCAACTCCATGGGGACAGAAATACCTGTGTTCTGGACCTTACTGGACCTTACCCTACACTACCTGCTTGTTCATTTGCATCCTTTATAATATCCTTTATAGTAAACTGGTGTCAGTAAATGTTTGTCTGAGCTTTGTGAGCCATCTAGCCAATTATTGAAACTGGGGGTTGGAATGGAGGCGAGGGAGGTTTATGGAAACTTCCGACGTAGTAGCGAAATTGAGCAGAAGTGGGGGTACCCTGGGGATCCATTGCTTGTGCCTGGCATCTGAAGTAAGGGCAATCTTTTTGACTGAGTCCTTAAATCTGTGGAGCTGTACACTAACTCCAGGCATTGAACTATTAATAAATGATAGGACTCCTAGTTGGTGTCCAGAGAGTTAGAAAATGGATTGGTATAGAGAAGAACCCCCACACACTTGATAACAGAAGTGTCGTGAGTAAAGAAACGGTTTTGCTTTAACAGTAATTACAGTATACCTGTGATTCTAGGCAGTTGGCAGATAGTACTAAACATGAAGAGTAAATCGGTGCCAATTATATAACGAGCATTTTTATTAAATTTACAAGCTTCATTCAAACTTTGAGTTTAATTTTTCTTACTTAGGAGAATCCCATTTATAGGTGCACCTGGTAAATATGTATAGGGATATAAATAACGCCCTTAAGTAGACATTGTACTTTATCTCATATAGTTTCATAAGCATACTACCAGGTAGGTAGTCCTGTATTTTATGATACAAAATTGAGGCTTAGACTCATTAATGGACATTGCCCGACTCTACTAAAAAAGCACATTTGAAATCACATATGATTTATTTCAAAGTCCCTAATCTTCCCAACTTGCCATTGTAATATTGAAATACAAATGAATTATCCTAGCATTAGTGTGAAGTGCCTTTAAAATTTCTATTTAGTTTCTTAAAAAAAAATTGAATATAAATGTAAAAACTCATTTTCATCCACATTTTAGTTCTTTAAAAATTAAAAAAAAAAATCTTTCTGCACTCGGAGGCTTTGTCTAATGAGCAACAGTAAGCTTGTGAGGGCATAACTCACTGTGCCTAAGCAGGTGGTAGCAAGGATTTTCTAACTTTTATTTTATTTTATTTTATTGTTTTTGACGAGAGAGAGAGAGAGAGAGAGAGAGAGAGAGAGAGAGAGAAAGAGAAAGAGAGAGAGAGATACAGAGACAGAGAGAGAACTGAACTGGGGGAGCTCTCAGTTCAGCACATGGGTCTGCACGGGCCGGGACCGGGATTCGATCCTTGGTCCCCGGCACTGCAAAGTGACCGCTTAACCCACTGAGCCATCCCGGCTTCCCCAAGGATTTTCTTTTTATTGCTTTGGCTCAAAGTAATTGCATATTTATCTATTTATCTGAGCAATTAATCAGACCCCAAATAGTCAAAGCAGCAGCTGAATTCCCACATTGAACTTTCATGTTACATTTACCAATTCTCAACACTCTAAATGATTTTTTACCCAAGTGGTGTGAAACTACATGAATCATATGACCAAGTACTAGCTGTACAAGGAATGATTTGCCTATCCTGAAGAATGAATTTCAGATGACTTTGCAGTAAATATAAAAAAATTGTTATAGCAAAGACATTTTTAAACTGAAAAGCATTCACTAGTTTATTTCTCTAGAATGATGACACTATTAGACCTTATATTTATATTCTAAAAATTATGTTTTACAGACCCACGGACCAATGGAACAGAATTGAAAACCCAGAAATAAACCCACAAATTTATGGACAGATTATTTTTGATAAAGGAGCAAAAAATATACAGTGGGGAAAAGAAAGCCTCTTCAGTAAATGGTGCTGGGAAAACTGGAAAGCCACATGCAAAAGGCTGAAGGTGAACTGTGATCTCTCACCATATACCAAAATTAACTCAAAATGGATTAAAGACCTCCAAATAAGAAAGGAAACAATAAATTGCATAGGAGAAAACATTGGCACTAAACTTATGGACCTGGGATTCAGGGAGGACTTTATGAA
>PVKE010015879.1:0-32794 GCA_004027555.1 Craseonycteris thonglongyai
GGAAACTGTCTGATTGTTACCAACCAATGTCACCCCATTAAATTTAACAATAAAATATAATAATATTAAAAAAAAATAAAAATAAAAAAATAAAAAAAAGACTTGGTCTAGGCAGGGGAAGCCGGGATGGCTCAGTGGATTAAGTGCTCACTTTGCAGCGCCGGGGACCGAGGATCGAATCCCAGCCCCGGCCCGTGCAGAACCATATGCTGAACTGGGAGCTCCCTCAGTTCAGTCCTCTGTCTCTGTCTCTGTATCTCTCTCTCTCTCTTTCTCTCTCTCTCTCTCTCTCTATCTCTATCTCTTTCTCTCTGTCAAAATAAATAAATAAATAAAAATATATTATTTAAAAAAAAACAAACTTGGTCTAGATTTCATGACTAACACTGAAATTTGTAAAGGGATGAACAGATCAAAAACAAAAACAAAAACAAACTATATGTTTTAAGAAGAAATATGTGTATACGAGAAAACTTTGCATATAACAGAGGAAACATTTGTCATTGGGAAAGGATGGGCTGTTCAAGAAATGGTGCTGAGTAAGAAAAAAAAAAGATTTCTACTTCATTTTAGGCCCATTAAATGCCATTTATAATAGAAACAAAAATATAAATATTAAAATTTTTGAATGCTCATAGGAGAATATACTTTTGACTTTGTTATGTGAAAGAATTCCTTAAAAGACTCAAAGCATACAACCATTGATTAATATATGTTAGAATTAAAGTATTCTGTGGGTTAAAATATTGTGAGAGGGACTTTTGTTATGGTGAAAGGAAGAAGTAGCTCTCTTAAAAGAAGTATAATACTGGACAAAAAATATCAAAGTCAAGCATTTGAAAGTGAACAAAGATAATTTATTAGAAAGCATTTATTCTTGAAGAGCTACTGGATCTGTGGTCTTCTGCATGGGGCTACTCCTCCTTCTCACCCTGGCTTGACTGTCAAGAACTGTACCTTGCCAGTGCTGGGCCGGGGTCAAGACCAGAAGCTTTGAGGGAGCCAGCTCAATTCAGAGTGGTGGTTTGGAGGGCTGGACTGAGGAGCAAAACCCTAGAGGTTTCCAGCTAAAAGTGGTGAATTCTGTTGAAAATAAGTGGAAAAACCCAAAGCAACTTGCTAGTCTAAGACTGCAACCTTAGTTGTGGTGAGCGGTAGACCAGTCAGAAATTTAATGGTGAGATCTGGGAATAAGAAAGCCATATAAGAGTCAAAATACACTTTCAAAACATACCTTAGTGACTGCAAAACTAGACATGTGCAAGGGAGACCCAAGGAAGTCTGTAGATAGAACCAAGGGAGATTGAGAACTGATTGCAAGTCTAAATGATTTTCCAGTTCACACACCCATCAATCAGCACAGGGTAAAAGCCTTCCACAATCAAGCATAATCTCAGCATAAATCATTGGCTGACCACTAAGCTATGCAGACATAGGGGTCACCTCTAGGAAGCCAGTATAAAATTAAAATAAGAAAAAAAAATTTTAATAGAAAAAAAATCACCTTCGAAATTATACATTTTAGAAACCATTTTTCCTCATTCTCACCAACACTTGGGATTGAATCTTGATTAGAGCCATTCTAGTGGGTATTTAGTGTTATTTAGTTGTGCTATCCATACACATTATCTTACTGACCAACAATGCTGGCCATCTTTTTATGTTCTTAAGCCATTCACATATCTTCTTCATTGAAGTGGCTATTTAAAGCACCTGCCCTTTTAGAAAAATAAAATATGCAGTGCTAGTGGGAATAAAAATATGGTAAAACCATTTTATAAAACAGTTTGGGAGTTTCTCAAACTTTTGAACATAGAATTAATATAAGTCAGCAATCCCACTTTAAATACCTATTGAAAAGACATCAAAATATATACTGACCCTCAAATTTATAGACAAATGTTCATAGCAACATTATTTATGGTAGTTAAAAGCTGGAAACAATAAAAATGGTGGAATAAGCAAAATGTGATATATCCATATCATGAAATACTATTTAACAATAAAAAGAAACAAACTATTATTGCATGCAACATCATGGATAAACCTCTAAAATACTATACTAAATTAAAGAAGCCACACACAAATTTTATATATTACACTTTCAATTATATGACATTTTTAGAAAGAGCAAAACTAGGAACTCAAAGCACATCTGTGGTTGGCTGAGGCTGGGGTTGGGAGGTGAGATTAACTAAAAATAGACAAGAGGAAATTTTTAGAGGTAATACAAATGCCACAAAATTGAATTGTGGCAACTGTTGTCCAATCATAGATTTACTAAAACACATTAATCTGTACTTTCTCAATTACTAAATTTTGTGGTACAAAAATTATACTTCATGGGGAAGCCGGGATGGCTCAGTGGGTTAAGTGCTCACTTTGCAGCCTCCGGGGACTGAGGATCGAATCCCGGCCCCGGCCCGTTCGGACCCATATGCTGAACTGGGGAGTGCCCCCAGTTCAGTTCTCACCAGGGTGAGACCCCAGCCCAGTTTCTGCCCTGTGCAGCCCCGCCCACCTGGGGAATGAAACTATGTGAAAAAACCAATGATGTGCAACTATGGAGACTGTTCTGGGCCCTCCCCCTTCTCTGTCTCTGTATCTCTCTCTCTCTCCCTCTCTCTCTCTCTCTCTGTCAAAACCAATAAAAATAAATCTTTAAAAATTATACTTCAATAAGGCTTGTTTTTTCAATAATCATTTAAAAAGTAAAAAGTCAAGTAACAGATTGGGAGAAGATATATATATATATATATATATATATATATATATATATACACACACATAGAAAAATTAGAATTCTGTCTGTAGATACATGTGTGATATATATGTGTGTGTATATATATATATATATGGATAGAGAGAGAGAGAAAGAGAGAGAGAGGCTGATAAATTATGCTTCCACTATAATTTTTGTTTTGTTACATTAGACATATCTGGATATAACCGGTTCTGTGTAGTCACATAGTATTTCCCCTTCATCATTCCTGATCTTGCACACATAGATGCTTACATTTTTCACCCATTGCACATCAAAATGGAAATGTGTTCAGACAAAAAGAAAAGTCAGTATGACCTTCTCAGCTGAGGCCTAAGTTTTAATTTTTTTGGCTGAGGTGATACTTATGGTGGTATTCCATGGACTGCCTTTTGATGGACCCGTTTCATCATCTGTAGGCTGATCATATATACTGTTTCACATGGAACAGTAATGTTTGTGTGTTTTTTCCATATTTCCTAACCATCCAGTTGTTTTAATATGTCAATTTTGTTCCCTTTTTAAGTTTTTATAAGAAACTGAATGCAGATTGTTTATTTATCATAAGGCTCTATGCCAATCAATACATGCAGTAAAATTACTAGTGTGAAGATAGAGGAAGTTCCATTTACTTTATCTAGTCAGGGCCGGGCTTCTTGAGCTAATAATCAGAGGCTACCCCCTTGCTTGTCTGCAGCGGTGGGGCATTCAAGAGGCAGTTGCTAAGCCCCATTCGCCATGTGGGAGCTAAGAGGATTTTGATGCAAACAAATTGCTGAATGGGCTCACCCGGCTGTTTGCTTCCATCAGGTTAGGCTTGTAAGATGCAGTAACCGTGAGTCTTACTGTTATTTCTACTATCATTCCGCCCACAGAGATTCTTTCTGCCCTACATCCAGTTTTATACAGACTTTTCAAATTATATTTCAGTTCAACAGACTGTTAGCTTCTTCTATTTTTTATTATTATTATAGCAAAACTCTCTGGTGGGACATTAGTATATACCAGCTTAAGATAGCAGTCGAGGGTGTTCATTCCTTTTTGCTTTTTGTTTTTTTCTTCTTTTTGGTGTATGTTTATGATTTTTTGTAGTATGGCCACTGCAGTCCTGCATTAGAATGTTAGAATTACAGAGCGGTATGCCATACAGATTTTTTTTTACTGCTCATGGGATGTTTTATAAGTATTTTATTGATATTTGCAAGAGATCAAGTGTCTACATTCTAAACTCACATTAATTTAATTGAAAAAGATAGTATTTCAGTTATAGAAGTAGCCATAAACATTGAAAACCTTGTAAATAACTTACAGTCCAGAAAAAGTGAACTATTTGTAGCTACTGATGTCAGAAAAACAACTGAAACTATTAGTAGATTCAGAAAAAATTAATAAAGCTAAGATTTTTGAAGTAGTTGAGAGTCTCTATGAAACCAGCTTAGAACATATCAACAAGTGGAAGTACAGTGTAGGAAACACTGAGAAGTTCAAGTGTGTGCTACTGAGGAAGACAACTGAATGGAAAGAAATACGGGACAGTCTGAACAAGGAACTTATCACACACAGAGAATCAGAAGAAACTCGTGTATTTGATCAGTGGACCCTCATAAGAATTGACAATTGTGAGGCAGCTGGATACATGGAATAAAGAAAACATTTCGGTATCTGATAGATGGGTAAAGATTTTTTCCTGAGATGAGTGGGAAATGCCTAGACTTTTAAGACTTTTATAATATTGTAGGGTTTGTTCTCTGTCTTCCAGGAAGTACAGCTCCTATCAAAAGAATATTTTCTGTTATGAACAATATGTAGTGAAAGGAGGAATCTAGAACAAGTGTTGAGACATGAGGGCTATGTTTGTTGTAAAACAAAATTGTGTTGTGGTATGTGAAAATTTTTATGAAAAGGTATTGAAACACCAAAATTTGCTGTGTAAAATTACTTTTTTAGGGGAAGCCGGGATGGCTCAGTGGGCTAAGTGCTCACTTTGCAGCTCCAGGGACTGAGGATCGAATCCTGGCCCCAGCCTGTGTGAACCCATATGCTGAACTGGGGAGTGCCCCCAGTTCATTTCTCACTGGGGTGAGACCCCGGCCCAATTCCTGCCCTGTGCAGCCCTGCACCCACCTGTAGAATGAAACTATGTGGAAAAACCAATGATGTGCATCTATGGAGACTGTTCTGGGCCCTCCCCTTTTCTCTATTTCTGTCTCTGCATCTCTCTCTCTCTCTCTCTCTCTCTCTCTCTCTGTCAAAAACAATAAAAATAAATCTTAAATTTTATTTATTTATTTATTTATTTATTTTTGACAGAGAGAGAGAGAGAGAGAGAGAGAGAGAGAGAGAGAGAGAGAGAGAGAGAGAGATACAGAGACAGAGAGTGAACTGAACTGGGCACACTCCCCAGTTCAGCATATGGGTTCACACGGGCCGGGGCTGGGGCTGGGATTTGATCCTTGGTCCCCAGCACTGCAAAGTGAGCGCTTAACCCACTGAGCCATCCCGGCTTCCCCAAAAAATAAATCTTAAAAAAAAAAAAAAAATTACTTCTTTGGAGAAATAAACATAGTACAATGGTAATGAAATATAGTCCCCCTCTATGCCTATCTAAATTGTTGTGTGAGTTCTGTCATTGAAGAATAATTGTTAACTCAAATGTTTATATAATAAAACTTCTGTTATTATCTTACTTTTTCATGAATATGGAATAGTACCAAACCCCCATCCTGTTTTTGTCATCCTGATATCCTCTTTTTGTCTCAAGAAAATATTATCAGCCTAATCACCTGTAATGATCTTCTTTAAGAAGTTCTCACCTTCTTTTTCAAAGCAGTCCAGGAGTTCTCAAGAAATGCAAACGTTTTTCAGTTTTCATTTCATCAGACATCATGCACAGTACCCACCAGGCACAAAATTCGCGGAATCCAAGAACACTAATAATGTATCCCACTCTCTCCTTAGAAATTTCTAATTTACCAGCAATTTCTTTTTGTTTGATGCAATGATTTCTGCAGATCAGTTCTTCACCTTGATCTTCATGAAGCTGATCACTTGCAGTCATAGGCCTTCCACCTCATGATTTATATTCAAATCTGCTTGCCCCATTTCTCCATCTTTGAACCCCCTTACCCAGCATTTCACTGTACTCACATCAATACACCATAAACAGCTTGCATTTGTTTGTGAATTTCAATTGGAGGAACTTTTTCCACTGTTAAGAATTCAGTAACAGCACTCTCTTTGAACCAAACATGTGAACACTCTTCCATTTTGATGTGCATTGGGTAAAAAATGTAAGCACCTTCGTGTGCAAGGTCAAGAATGATGGAGGAGGGGAAGCCGGGATAGCTCAGTGAGTTAAGCTCTCAATTTGCTGCCCCGGGGACCGGGGATCAAATCCCGGCCCCGGCCCGTGCGGACCCATATGCTGAACTGGGAGTTCCCCCAGTTCAGTTCAATCTCTGTCTCTATCTCTGTATCTCTCTCTCTCTCTCTCTCTGTCAAAAATAAATAAAATATTAAAAAAAAAAAGAATGATGGAGGGGAGATACCATGTGACTACACAGAACCAGTTATATCCAGATATGTCTAATCTAACAAAAAATATTACAGTGGAGGCAAAATTTATCAATCTGCTCTTCTATATACATATTTTTACATATAAATTAGAAATAGAAAACACAAATTTGAAAAGAGGGTGGCAAAAATTATGAACAGGCAATTCACAAAGAAAACCTGAACAGGCAAAAAATACATCTAGAAGGTAACCAAGCTCATTGTAATCACAAAAATGTAAATTATGGGAAGCCGGGATGGCTCAGTGGGTCAAGCGCTCACTTTGAAGCCCCGGGGACCAAGGATCGAATCCCGGCCCAGGCCCAGACCCAGACCCACGTGGACCCCAGTTCAGTTCTTGCCGGGGCCTATGTGGGAGGCTCCCAGCCCACTTCCTGCCCTGCGCAGCCCTGTGCCCACCTGTGGAGTGAAATTATATGGAAAACTAATGTCAACTATGGAGACTTCTCTGGGCCCTCCCCCTTCTCTCTGTCTCTCTCTGTCTCTGTTTCTCTCTGTCAAAAATCAATAAAATAAATTTCTTAAAAAAAGAAAATGTAAATTAAAACTACAATAAAGTACGAAATGGTGCCAGAAAAGAATATCAAAAATTTTGAGTACATCAAATGTTGGCAAAAATATGGAGCAACAAGAATCTTTTTTTAGTATATTTGTTGCCAAAGTGAGCGCAACAAGAATTTTTAAACACTGCTGGGGAGACTATAAATAAGTACACTCCTTATGGAGAGCAATTTGACACTATTGAAGATCTGTAGTCTTTGTCTTCCCACTTATTCCATTTACACACACACACACCTTGAAATTCTCACACATTATTTCACAACAAAAATCAAACAAGAGCATTTATAATATAAGCTGGTTTGGAAGTCAGAGACCTGGATTGAGTCTTGTCTAAACCATGTATTCTCTGAGTAGCTTTTGGCAAAAGTTCTTAAAATCTCTCTCAGCTTTAATATTTCCATGATTAAAATCGGGGTTACCATATCTGCCCCCCAAAAATATTATGCAGATTAAGAGAAAAACGTTTATGAACAATGTAGCACACTTACTAAATTTTACACTTACTAAAATTTTTGTTTAATATATTTTTATTTATTTATTTTTGACAGAGAGAGAGATACAGAGACAGAGAGAGAACTGAACTGGGGGAGCTCCCAGTTCAGCATATGGTTCCACACAGGCCGGGGCCGGGATTCGATCCCGGGTCCCCAGCACTGCAAGGTGAGCGCTTAGCCCACTGAGCCATCCTGGCTTCCCCAACTACTAAAATTTTTACAAACAGCAATATCCTTCTCTTGGTATACTAAATGAATGTTCACACCCTTAATTAACTAGAGGGAATTCCTTGATTGTAAACAAGGCAGGAGCCTACAGTGAAGACAAATGGGCTCTTTCAAAATGTTTAAACTTCATTTCCTCTCACCTGAGATTTCTAGAAAACATACTACACTGCCTGCCCCACCCCTCAAAAAAAAAGAATTTAGAACCAGAAGCAAAACGTATGTTAGAGAAAAAGGGAATCAGGAACACCGAGGCCGTTACAAGCTTTGAAAGCCATCAATTACAGCCTTTCTACCACCTGGATCTCAGTATGAATTAAATATAGTTATGCTTGGTTTAAAGTAGAATCTGTGTTATATTCAAATAGGTCTCAGTAGCTTTAAAGGGTAAATGTGGTCCTTAGTTTATCTTTCTAGAAAAAACCAATTATGTGAAAGTAAATATTTGGGCCCTTTCTTATTTAATTTTACAAGGAAACTTGTGGCAAATGAATGTGGTTGAACTTATGAGTATGATAGCACATCTTGTTACCACAAATAGATGTCAGGCTAGACGTCTGATTGGTCTGGGCAAGCTCTGAATAAAAGGAACAGTCTAAGTGGCCCTTCCAGACTCAGATCAGAATTTGAAACCACAGGGAGCTAGCAGGAACTTCAAGTAGAGCAGAATGCCCTGGATGGGAAGGAACTCAGGCTCAAATCCTGACTCAGTTACTAACTTTCTGTACAACATGCGTTATGTCCCTTCACATTTTTCAAGGTCTCCATAGTCTCATTGATCTGACTGTTCTGGACCTGGGATTCTGAGGCTCGTCCCTCTTTCTCAAACCCTGTTTGTGAAAGTTACATTCCTTTGAGTCTATTAAGACCCCCTGAAAAGAGAGTCCTGTAGTGGACATAGGGGACTGGGCAAAAGTGAAGTATGGGAGACAGGGAAAGAAAAAAAGAAAGTAACAGGTGCATACAAACACATAAAATTAGAAATGCATGAAAATAGAAATGCATTTAAAAAGGCATTTAATTAGAGTGGATACATTAAATCAAAATAAGGCCTCCACAGGTTCAAGAAGGTTTAGGTAGCAAACTTGGTTTCTAGTCTTAACTCTGCAGTTGACTAGCTGTGTGACTTTGGATCAGTCAGTTCCCTTCTTTGAGTTTCCATTCTCTTCTCTACAGAACAAGCAGTTTGAGCGAGCTGGTTTCCTGGCAAAATGATTTCTTGAATCTAAGTTGAAGGTTAAATAGCACATAATGTATCTACAAGCCTTTAGGGTTCTGGGAAGAACCAAGGCATGGTTCAAGGTGGGCAGGGTTCCCATCTTAGAACTTTTCATTTCTCCAGAGTGTTCCCTTCTGTGTCAGACTGCCCAGACTTCACTGGCGTCTCCAAAGGACTCCTGGGAATTGCTTCGCACAGCCCTAGTTCTAAATGAACTCCCAGGAGACTGGAGGATGGAGGGGTTGAAAACAGGTCTGCCAGTTGGAAACAGGTCTGATACGATCCAGGGCTTAACAGCATTTCTGCTGTCTGCTTTCTGGCAATTTGCAGAGAAATTAAAGAGATTCTTACAGAGGTTAAATGGCTCAAGTCCTAGGGAGGGGATGCCATTGCTCAGAAAGAAACACAAAGATGAGATTCATCTTGCTCAAGAATTATAAATAGAACAGTCAGATTAGATTCGGCAGAGGAATGGGGGCACAGCGCAGAAGCCAAGTTCTCTCTGAATACAGAGGCAAGGCTCCAAGACGCCCAGAGCAGGCTTTCAAATGGGAAAAAGAAAAGATGGGACAGAAGAAAACTTCAAAAAATGGGCCTTTTCTCTTAACCCACAACTTCTCTCAGGCAAGAAGGTAAAATCATCAGCTCTTGAAAGAGAGATTAAAAGTACGTTGTCACCCCATAAGGAGTCGTTCACTGTAAAAGGAACGAAAATAGTTTACGGCTCCACGGAAAATGTAAACTGCTTCCAAACTTTAGGTTAAAAACTTGGCAGAGGGATTTTGGCCTCCCCGTGTTTCTGCCTTGGAGATGTTTATCCAGCGGATGGAGATACTGAGATGGGCCTGGTTTTCAGGTTTGTTTTTTGTTCCGCATAAGGTTTCCATCAGATACTCTGCAAAGTGGAGCAAGCCGGGAGGTTTCTGGAGGACAGGCCCTAATTTAACTGTAGCCGCCTCTGCCTACACCAGGCTCTGCTTGGTAAGAAAGCGGAATGCCAAGGCTGAGCTGGGGCACACAGGCTGGCTCCCGACTGGAAAGACCTTCTTTCCAGGTCTGCCTCCAGCATTAAATGCCATATGGTCCTAAGTAAGTCACCCACTTTCTCTGAGCTACCAATTCCCCATCTGATCATGGGTGAATCCGGCTCCCGTACATCTACATCTCAAAATTGTATTAAGGAAGTGATATAAAATATAAGTTCTGTAGAAATGCTATCAGTAGTCTAAAAGAAAACAGATCCCTTCCAGGGCACTAAGTGCTTTCTTCAGAACCACAAATAATGGGGGCTGCTCACTCACATTATACATTTCCTGTCCTCCACCAGTTGGCACCTAAATACTTCCAATCTTCCTTCTTCTAACAGGAAGTCCACAGACACAATGAACCACGGAGATTTGGGGTTTAGCATTAAGACAGGTTACAGTAGGAATCCCTCCTGTCGCTCATTAAATATAAAACATTGGACATTTTTTCTTAAATGATCTGTATCTCAGTTTACTTCAGTATGAAATGGAAATAACGCTGACCTCACAGTTTTGCTGTAAGGATTTATAAAAATGTGAGAATGTATGTGAGGCATAGAATATGTACTCAAAAAAGTATGGCTCATTTTTTTTGGATTTATTTTATTGTTTGAGAGAAAGTGAAAGGGGGTGGGGGGAGGCAGAGCAGTCTCTATAGTTGTACATCATTAATTGTGGCATGGTTTCATACCACACAGGTGGTTGTGGGGCCACGTAGGGTGAGAACTAAATTGGGGCCTCCCACTTAGGAGGTGAGAACCTTCACCAATGAGCCATCTCAGTGGTAACCAGTTGCACCATAGTTCAGCATATGGTGTTTGCACAGGCTGGGGCCAGGAATGGAACCCCAGACCTTGCAATTGTGAGGCAAGTGCTCAACCTCTGAGCTATCCCATCAGTCATCTCCTATGGCTCTTGTTTTTAATCATTACCCACTATCATAGTCACCCATTTTACTCTTTCTGGCTTAAATCAGGCAGCATTCCTTGATTTACTCAGATGCCTCTAGCTACAATTTGTCTTTTTGTTTTGTTTTGTTAAAATATATTTTTTCTTAAACAAATAATACAAGGATATACTTCCACTTCCAAAAAGATGAAATAGAAATACACTTCCCTATTCCTCCACTAAGTACAACCAAAAAGTCTGGACATAATATATAAAATAAACATAAGACTCTGAAAGTGGGGAGAAGGTAGAAGACTGGCTAGAAACCTCAAGACCCAAAGAACAACACAGTGTTGAGTTCCCTGGGGTTGCTTGTTTGTTTGTTTATTTTTTGCTCCATATGTCCTAGACTTGGAAATGAAGAAACAAGAAACTCAGATATGGCAACCAGCACAGATTAAATATATCCTCAACAAAATTCTGTTCTCCCTAGACAAGGGACCAGGAAAGAGGCAGCCTAGCAAGATAGAAACTTTTTAAAAATAATTGCTCTATTCCTGCTAAAAGCCCAAAAAACATTGTGGCCCTATCCCCACCCATACCGATAAGGCTCAATGGGAAGCCTACATTTGTATCTTTGTCAGGCTGTAATGTGATGCCCAATACCCCATCAGGTGTTGTCAACAAAAACCCAGTGAGAAACTGCAACCTCCCTTCCTGCCATCACCAACCACCCCACCTTATAATGTCAGCAAGATGTTGTGGGGAGCCTAGACCTCCATCCAACCCAGAATATTCAGGTATCTTCCCCCATCTACTGGGGTAGTGTCAGAGAAGGACTAATGGGGAGTCAGAACTTCCACCACCGCCCAGCTCTATCAAGGCAACCCACCCCATGCTGCCAGTGTGGCCAGATGAGGAGTAGTAATGAAGTACATCTAACCATCCCAGCCAGGGAGGTATTGATATAGGCCTACTGGGGAGCCAGGACTTTCATCTCCTTCCAGCTATAACAAGGATCCCCCTACATTAGATGGCAACAGAGGCTCAGTGGAGAATTTGTACGTCTGCCTCCACCTGGCAGTATTAAAAGTGGGCCTTCTTTTCCCCATTGAAGTGTTGTTAGAGAAAGCCAACTAAAATAGAATGTTTAATGAGATCCAGAATATCAGACTATAGTGCAAAAATGTCCAGATTTCAATTGAAAATTACTCATCCTAACAGCAACTAGAGAGATTGCAAAATGAATAAAGAAAAAGACAATCAATAGGTGTAAACATTAACACCAGACTCTAAAGGGGCCATTCTAAAAATGCTTCAGTGAACAATTACAAACATTCTTAAAATAAATGAAAAAGAAAGAAAAGAAAGCCTCATCAAAGAAATAGATACTCTAAGCAAATAAACAAAAGATAAAAAGAAGAATCAAATGGAAATTTTACAACTAAAAATAAATAAAGAAAACTCATGAATTGTTATAGTTATGATCAAGATGATGATAAAGTCTGCTTACCTCCTCCCAAAACCACATCAAAATTCCAACTCAATTAGAGAACAACAACCCATGGAGAACCACATGAAAATTAGCTGAGCAGGAGTCCCATAACTAAGAATTTTAAAAAGAAGTTATTCTGAGACTGGTAGGAAGGGAGGAAATGTGGAATGGGCAGATCCTATTATAAAATTATGCTGTAGTGATTGAGGAATATCTCAGCTGCAAAGTTACCCCTTGAGGAGAGAGGGGTCTGAGTCCTACAGTGGGCTCCCCAGCCCAGGGCACCACTACTGGGAAGGGAAGTCCCCATAATAACTGGCTGTGAAAACCAGTATGAATTGTATCTGAGGAACACAGATAGATGATGGAGACCAAGGCAAACCTCCTAAAGGGCTCGTGCACAGACTCACTCACAGACTTACTTTAAGTTCCAGTACAGGGACAGCAGCTCAAAAAGCATCAGGGGCATACAAGGAAGAACTAAACTGACTAACATCAGGATGAGTCTACCCAGACTAAATCATAAAGAAATAAACATTTTCAACAGACCTATAACTAGTAAGGATATTGAATCAGTAATCAAAACTCTCCCAAAAAAGAAAAACCTCAGGCCTGATGGCTTCACTAGTGAATTCTACTAAATATTACCCAAAAAATACCAATCCTTCCTAAACGTTTATCAAAAAATTAAAGAGGAGAGAACATTTCCTAATTCATTCTATGAGGTTAGCATTGCCTTGAAACCAAAGCCAAAATCACTACAAAATTGCAGACCAATATCCCTTATGAACATTGATGCCAATATCCTCAACAAAATACTAGCAAACTGAATTCAGCAGCATATTAACAGGATTATATACTATGACCAAGTTGGATTTATTTCTGGAATACAAGGATGGTTCAACATACAAAAAAAATTAATATAATATACCACATTAATAGAATGAATAAGAAAAACCACATAATTATTTCAATTAATGTAGAAAAGGCATTTGTGAAAATTCAACACCATTTCATGATAAAAAAAAAGAAAAACACTCAACAAATGAAAAATAGTGCTTACTGCCTCAATATAATTAAAGATACATATGAAAAACCCACAACAAATATCATACTCAATGGTAAAATTTTGGAAGCTTTTCTTTGAAGATCAGGAATAAGGTAAGAATGTCCACTTTACCATTTCTATTCAACATAGTACTGGAACATCTAGCCAGAGCATTTAGTCAAGAAAAAGAAAAAAGTATTTCGTGTTGGAAAGGAAAAAGTAAATATATCTCTGTTCACAGATAATATAATTTTAGATGTATACAAATTCAAAGATTCCACACAAAAATAAAACTTTTAGAACTAATCAATGAAATTAGTAAAGTAGTGGGATATAAAATCAACACACAAAATTTACTTGCATTCCTATACATTAATAATGAACAATCTGAGAAGAAACTTAAAAAAATAAAACAATTACATTTATAATAGACTCAAAAATAATTAAATATTTCAGAATTAACCAAGGAGGTAAAGATTTTTATACAATGAAAACTACAAAACACTGCAGAAAGAAATTAAAGAAGAGATAAGTAAATGAAACTATGTCCTATGGTCATGGTTTAATATATTTTTATTTATTTATTTTTATTTTTGACAGAGAGAGAGAGATACAGAGACAGACAGAGAGAGAACTGAACTGGGGGAGCTCCCAGTTCAGCATGTGGGCCCGCACGGGTCGGGGCCGGGATTCGATCCTCAGTCCCCGGCGCTGCAAAGTGAGCGCTTAACCCACTGAGCCATCCCGGCTTCCCCTGGTCATGGTTTAGAAGACTTAATATTAACATATTACTATTACTCAAAGTGATGTACAAATTCAATGCAGTCTTTATTAAAATTCCAACAATGTTGTTGGTTTTTTTCCTGCAGAAATAAAAAAAAAACATTTTAAAATTTATATGTAATCTCAAGAGACTCTAAGTAGCCATAATTTTTTTTTAAAGCAAAGGAACAAGGTTAGAAGACTCACATTTTCCAATTTCAAATTATTACATATATAAATTTGATAACTTAGATGAAATGGATCAATACCTTGAGGAAATAGAAGCTCCACAACTCATCATATATAAAATAGATAATTTGAATATTCCTGTACCTATTAAGAAAATTAAATTAATAACTAAGAAACTCCCCCAAAATAGACATCTGGGCCCAGGGAATTTCACTGGAAAATTCTACCAAACATTTAACAAAGCATTAAGACAATTCTTCACAATTTCTTCCAGAAAAAAAATAAGAGGAAAAACACTATGCAATTTATTTTATGAAGCTACAGTCCAAAATCCCTAAAAAATATAAACACAGTATTTCTTAACAAAATATTATCAAACAGAATTCAGCAATTATAGAAAAAATGTAAACCACATGGAATGTATTTCAAAGATGAAAGGCTGGTTCAATATTTCAATATAAATCAATATAATTTATCATATTAGTGGGCTAACGGAGAAAAATTCCATAATTATATCAATGCAGAAAAAACATTTGACAAAATTCAATACCCACTCATGATTTTAAAAAATGACCTTTCAGAAAATATAGGAATAAAGAGAACTTCCTAAACTTGATGAAGACCATCTACAACAAACCAATAGCTAACATTATATTTAATAATGAAAGATTAAATGCTTCTCTCCTGAGAGCAGGACTAAAGTAGGATATCTGCTCTATAGTCTTATTAAACATGGTGCTAGATGTTCCAAATGATGCAATGTGCAAGAAAAGAAAGAAGAGATGAGAAGAGAAGAGAGAAGAGACAAGGCACACAAATTGAAAAGGAAGAAACCAAATTGTCCCTGTTTCAGATAGAATGCTTTTCTGTTTAGAAAATCTCAAGAGCTCTACTTTAAAAAACCCTTAGAACTAATATGTGAGTATAGCAACATTGCAGGATACAAGATAAATATAAAATTATATATTTATATGTAAACATATTTTGTATATTTATGTGTGTCATATATGTATTTACATATGTATTTTATATTTCTACATAATAGCAATAAATATGTGACACTGAAATTATAATACCATTTAAAAGCACTCAAAAAAATTAAATAGTTACATGTACATGTAAATTTAATAAAATATATACAGGATTTATATGCTAACACCTATAAAACAATGATAAAGGAAATCAAAGAAAATCTAATTAAGTGGAATGGACACATTGTGTTCATGGACTAGAAGACTTAACATAGTAAAAGATGTCATTTCTCCCCAAATTTATATACAGGTTTAATGTAATTCTTATCAAAATCATAGAAAAATTTGTTTGTAGAGTAGACAATGTTATTCTAAAATTTAAATGAAATGGCAAATTGAAACAGCTAAAACAATTTTGGATATGGGGATAGAGTAGGAGGACTCAATCTATCTGACTTCAAGACTGTTCATGTACTACAGTAATCAAGACCATGGTACTGGCAGAGGAGTAGACATATCAATCAATGGAATAGAATAAAGAATGCAGAAATAGATTTACACAAATCTATTGGCCCATCTGATTTCTGACAAAGGTACAAAAGCAATTCAATGGAGGAAAGATAGGCTTTTTAACAGAAGAAGAAAGATAAAGATAGGAAGAAGAAAGGGAAGGGAAGAGAAGAGATGGGATGGGAGAAGAGGAGGAGGAGAATCTGGGCCTACGTCTCATCCTTTAGACAAAAATTAAGCCAAAATGGATCACAGACTTAAACATAAAAAGCAAAATTATAAAATCTTTTTCAATTAAATAGGAGAAAATCTTTGAACCCTGAGCTAGACAAAGAGATCCTAGACTTGACACCAAAAGCACAATCCATAAAAGGAAAAATGGATAAATTGGACTTCATCAAAATTGCAAACCTTTGCTTCGTGAAAGATCCTAATAAGAGGATCAGAAAACGAGCTAGAGAGTGGGAGAAAATATATGGAAACTGCATATTCAACAAAGAACTAGTATCTAAAATATATGAATAACTCTCAAATCTCAACATTAAAAAAACAAACAATCCAATTAGAAAATGTGCAAAAGTCATGAGAAGACATTTCACTAAAGAGAATATATACATTGCAAATAAACACTTAAAAATATTTTAACCATTAGGTAAATTCAATTAAATCCATGATGAGACATCATTGTATACCTCTCCAAACGATGGCAAGGATGTAGAAAAATTGCATCATTCATATATCGCCGGTGGGAATGTGAAATGGTGCACCATTCTAGAAGAGTGTGGTTGTTTCTTTGAAAATGAAGTACACAACTACCATATGGCTCAGAAATTGCACTCCTGGGCATTTATCCCAGAGATATTAAAAGTTATATTCACACAAAAACCTGGACACAAATATTTATTTGAGCTCTAGTAATAAAAGTGGAAAAATGAAAACAGTTCTTATGAACAGGTGAGTGATTCAACAACCTGTGGCATATCCATACCATAGAATACTATTCAACACTAAAAAGTCAATTACTTATACACAAAACATGGATGAATCTCCAGAGCATTACATACTGTATTGCATGTATAAACAAACAGTCCTTAGTATAACAAAAAGATGAAAGTGGGAACGTAGTGAGTGTGGCTATAAAAGGGCAGCATACGAGATTCTTGTTTGTACCAATGTCAACGTCCTGGTTCATATTGTACTGTAACTTTGCAAGATGCTACCATTGGGGGTATACGAACCAAGAGTATGTGGTATCACTATGTATTATCTCTTGCAACTGCATGCAAATCTACAATTATCTCAAATTTAAAAGTTTAATTGAAAACAAAGCAATCCACAGTACTTTTAGAAAATGTGGAAAATACATATGCAGCAACATTATACAAAAAAAAAAAATCATATATATCTCCACCACTCAGAGAAAACTACTTTCTAATAGTGAGACCTATTTAACCAACATTTTAAAAATCTTTCTGAGCATAAATAATTTCAAAGAAAGAACTATTTTTTTAATGGAAAGTGATCCTCTGCCCCACCTTCTCAGCATGAAAATTATTTTACTTCAGAAACTCCTTCTTCTACAATGGCCTGTGTTAGTCAATGTTCTCCAGAGACATAAAAAATAATTTCTAATTACATTTAAATATATAGTAAATATATATATACACACACACACAAATATACACACACACACATACACACACACACACACATATATATATATATATATATATATATACACCACACACATCATATATACATATATGAGGGCTGTCCAGAAAAAAAAAATCCAGCCATAAATGCCTCCATTTTCAATATTAAATGGCTGGATACTTTCCAGACAGCCCATATATGTTAATATATGCATGCATACACACACATATTATTGGTTCATGTGATTATGGAGGCTGAGAAGTCTCAAGATCTGCAGTCAACAAGCTGACTAGAGATCTAGAGTCAATGATGTAATTCAATTTCAAAAACCAGCAGCCTCAAGATTCAAGAAGAGCCAGTGTTTAGTTTGACATTAAGTCCAAAGGCAGGAGAAGACCAGTGTCCCAGCTCAAGGCAGTCAATAAAAAGGAGTTTCCTTTTACTTGTGGGAGGCTCAATCTTTTTGTTCTATCCAGGCCTTCAACTAATTGGATGAGACCCATCCATATTAGGGAGGGCAATCTGATTTACATTAAATATGAGTCACACCCAGAATAACGGGAGACCAACCATCTGGGCACACTGTAGCCTAGTCAAGTTGATACATAAAATTAATGATCACATGGCTTGATGCCATTTCCTGTCCCATTAGTGAATTGCCAACCTTCCTCTGCCAACATTTGGCTAATTTCCTGAGAAGTTTCTCATCTAAATACAGACAAATCCAAACTCTTGCTTTGTTTATAAGAACCAATGAGATCATAGCAATAATCCTATGGAACTTTGCTGTGGTGTTTTTTCAGCCAAAAAAAGGCTATATCTGAAATGGGTCTCCGGGGAGTTACTAAGTGGTAGTACCAAGATGAAATGACCCTGAAGGGCATAAGGTGTCAGTTTTGTGATGAGGAGGTTTTATGTGCAATAGAGAATTGTAGCACATATATACATACACACAAAGGGACCTGTGACCAGTCATGCCAGTTGTTTGCTCACTTGTTTTGTAGTGAACATCTCAGTCTAGATGGTGCAGTCTAATGTTGAGACATCGTACATGGTCTAATCTGCAGAGGAATTATTGGCCTCCCTGCTGGCACTCTGTACTTCAACCTATCCAGCCATCAAATGGGCATCTTTGATCTGAAATGTAACGATGACATCTCTACAGTACGTCAACCCCTTAAAAAGCACATAAATAAATGAAAGGTTGCTCCATGAGAAACAATTTCAAGTTAATAAATGGCCCAGATTCCTATGAAATTTTCTGTAAATATTTAATAAAAGTGCACAAAAAGTACACACATGAGGATTCAGCTTGCAACAGTTCTAAAAGAAAGGACTTGTAGAAAACTATGACCCAAGTGGCACAACAGACAAAGTGATTCTATTTGACCACACAGTTCTACTGTTCTACAAACTAACTTCCCACTGGCATATTTTTCATCACACTTTCATCTACTCTATGACCCAGCAATTCTACTTCTGGTGATCACCCAAAATAAATAAAATCATGTCTCCATAAGATACTTGCACAAATAATAGCAGTCGTACTCATCGCAGCCAAAATCTAGAAACAACCCAAGTGTCTACTAACAGGTGAACAGATAAAAAGATTGTAGAATATTTATACATTAGATTACTTAGAAATAAAACAGAATTACACAATAATACAATGTGATACACAATAGAAAAAGAATACACAAACTACTGATATAGGCAACCACGTAGATGGGTCTTCTATCATTATGGAGAGTCAAAAAAAGCCATGTACAAAAGAGAGTCTTGTTGAATCATTTGTTATATGCCCCAAACTATTATAATATTGTGTGTCAACTATAATTAAAAATAAGTTTAAAAAGTGAAAAACAAACATAGTACATACTACATATATCCATTTATATGAAGTTGGGAACTAATCTATTATAAGAAAAATCAGAGCAGCAGCATGTTCCTGGCAGTGGGGACAGGTTAGTTTGATGGGAAAGTAAATAACTGGAAAGATTAATTTGGGTACTTTTCAGTCTGATGGAAATATTTTATACCTTGTTTGGGGGGTGGTGTTACAGGTATATAGAATTATTGAAGTCATCAAACTGAACATGGAAGAGCTGTGTGTATTATTGTATGCAAATTGTATGTTAATAAATAAATAATTGTTATATTGTCCAAACCTCCATATCCAGGGGCAGGAACATTTTATCCCCCCTGAGTCTACTGGGCACTGGGAAATAACCTTTTCTTTTGATCATATCTTTTGATTGTGCTTGCTGGAGATATCCATGAAATACACTAGTTATTTTTGTAAAAGAAAGGTGGGAAGGAAGGAAGAAAGGGGATACCTGACACCCTCCCTGATTTTCCTGTTGAATAGACTTACTTCCCTACCTCCCGGCTCCATTGTCTTATCCACTTAATGTTTACATGTCTGCCTCCAGCCTGCTCTTATGAACAGAGCCCTGAGGTGGTTGGCTGTATGGAAATAAAGGACTGGAGGAAGTAGAGAATGACACAAGACAGTATCTAATGGAGGGTTCATTTGCATGGCACCTGTTCCAAGTGCCCAAATTGAAGAAAAATTTTTTCGAAGGGAAGCTGGGGGGAAGGTTTCACTAACTAAGGCAATGGGATGAGTACACTTTGAAGAAACGGGAGCATTTTGATCAGTGGAGACACAGAAAAGGGCAAATCTATAAAGGGGGGTTATAACCAAAGGTACAGAAGCAGAAAAGCACCAACCACATTGGGGAAATAAAAAGAATTAATTTAGCCACTATTTGTTGAATATCTTTGTTTTGCCAAAAATAGATGTAAGTATCTACAGTGATCCCTCGTTTTTTCGGGGTTAATGGGGACCAGAACCTTCCGCGAAAGCTGAAAAATCGCCAAGTAGGATTTGCCCCTAGGAATTTTCGTGTATGCGGGTACAAGAATGTTTTAAATATGTAAACAGTATACATACTTTACTCATTTAAGACAAAAATTACAACAGTATACGTATTTACTTAAACATGTCAGTGCTAATTAATAAGGTTAATTACAAAACCTTATACAGTAATAAACATGAATCAACATTGCTTTCTGAGAGAGGCGAAGAGTCTTATGTTGGTGGAACCAATCACACGCCTTTATGAGAGCCCGTGGGATGGACTCTGAGTCAACTCATCTCTTTGTTTGACACGCAGGGATCCTTCTCTCTTGTGCATCCACATGAAACAATGCTCCTTTCCGCCATGTGGCTGCCGACAGGGTTGTATTTTTTCATTTTTATTTTTTGATGAATATTTTAGGGAAACCCGCGAAGCACTGAAGCCGCAAAACATGAAGCGCAAAGTGGCGAGGAAACACTGTGTTTCCTTATTTAAACTTCAGGACATCTCATTATACAGATACAAAAGAAAGACAGGGAAATTGGGGAACTTGCTCAAGTTCTCCCAGCTAACAAATGCAAAGTTCAACTTTGAATCCAGGTATATAGACCATGTACTTACAAGCAACACCAGGTTTATGCAAATGGGGTTGCAACAGGAGGTTTTAGGCTTTTTTAGCAAAAAACAGAATATTAATTAATTATTCAATCATAATTAATCAATCAATTAATTATGTCAGAGCTAAGGGGATGTTTAGAAATATTGAGGGGATATAGAATGAAAAGTTGAGGGAACAAAATGTAGAAAAATCTTGAGTAACAAGTTAAGGAGTATCCATTTTATTGCAGGTACAGAGAAATCATTAAAGTTCTTTGAGCAAAAACTTGTGAATGTGAAAGAAATGTCTGAAGAAGTTTGGCCATGATGAACAAGATGAGCCAGGTAGGAGGAAACCAACAGCAAGAATGGCAGGTAAGAGAATATCAGGATACTGTGTTAGTTCCAACAAGGGACCATTTAATGGCCTATATTAAGGGACAGTAATGCGATTGTAATAAAAAAATATTCATTAGATCTTATGAAAGAAGTATGCTGCAGGCTTAGTGTCTAATAGGATGAAAGTTTGAACAAGGTAAGCTGAAAAAGAAGACAGTTCCAGGGGTCAAACCATGGTCCTGGGAAAATGGTGGTTCTGTTAGAGAAGTCAGGAAGGAGAGTTGGAAGGAGGAGAGGGTGGTTAGCTAATCAGTGCAGTACATTTGGGGTTTGAGATCTGGTGGGACAGGCAGACATCATGAAACTGAGTCAGAGAACCGAACCTTGGACAGTAGAGCAGCCTGGTTAGGGTCTTGGACTCAAGTCAGAGGAGACCAGGATTTGATACCTAACAGCTATCTTAGCCCTGGTTCTTCCTCTACAAATGAAATCATGTACCTGGTTCACAGGGTTTGTGGGAGAGTTGAAATGCACAGTAAGTACTCAATAAATGTCAGCTCTAGTTTTTAAGGCATGCATGTGTTGGGGAAGAAAAAAGAGAGTGGGAGGCCTAGAAACCCAGATAAGGAAAAATCCGAGAAATTCAGAAATGACATACGCCCAGAGGGTCTTAGGAGAGATTGATAACCAAAGGAGGGTGTGGTCAGAATGTGCCACTGATGTTGTCAATCAGGAGACTTAAAGGAGGCAAAGTCACGCTTCAGGGGATTAAAGCGACCGTGGAGAAATTCACAGTGTAGATGTAGACCAGGATTGGGCAAGGCCTCCATCGAGGTCCACCAGTGGGTTGCCAAGCAATTTGGAGGTGACTGCCTGAATAATAAAACAAATAGCTAGTGGACCATGACATTTGGAGAAGTAGACCCTGCCTTGAGAAATGTCTGCCCAGGCCTGAGCAGACAACATAAGACAGGCAGTAAAAGAAAAGATCTGGAAAAAAATACCAGAAAAAGAGCAAATGCACTGAAAATTTATTTTCAATATCCAGAACACTGGCCTATGATTGAAAGCAGAAGTAAAAGGGGCAAGAAACAAAGAAATATAAAATATACTTAGGAGAAAAATAATAATTAGGGGACAAAACCACAGACAGAAATGAAGTCAAGGGAAAACACGGGTGAATTAGCCTAAAATCCCTCATCTGGAGAGGATGGAACGGAGACAAGAGAACACGAGAAGAAGGAAAAAAGGCTGGTGTTCTGAGGTCCTGTGGATGGCAGAGACCGATCAGACCCCAGGTTTAAGCCAATCTCGTCTTTGGATTCATCTGGAAGAAGGGAACCCATGGCCTCAAGCTCCAAGGAAGGGAGCTACACTCACCCCTCATTCCCACTCAGCCCCAACTTGAATACATCCACATGGTCTTGCTGTCAGAGGGAGACTATCTGTGTTCCACATAAATAAATGGAATCCACACGGGCTGTTTGAGGAGCTACTTTCCGTTGCCACCTCTCCAAAGGATCGCCAAGTATTCCCATGATACTTAGTAAAAGTTGAAGTTTAGGTTGTAGACTTGGTGAGGGGTACACTCTCATCAAACTCCCTGTGGATCAATGATTTCCATGAAAATTCTAAATGCTCTGATTTTCTGATGTCTGTGGCTTTGAAGCCTTCGTCTCACCGGGGCCTAATACAACATTTGGCAATCCATTGGCATATGTGGTACTTGGCATTTTCATTGCTTCATTAGTTAAAGGGCAATTCATTATGTGCAATGGAAACAAATAAAACTCTATTTCTGACATTTCTAAATCTGAACCGTGAACTCTCAATAAATCTTCAGTTTCAAAATAATTATTTAAGCAAAGCCCTGGTGTATTCACTTTAAACCGCTGAGTAGTGCTCCTAACGGTTAGTGATGCAGTCTTGGATCTTAGATTTGAGTATTGGAACTTCCCTGAAGAATATTAAATAGTCCCCTATGCTGCAACCCATTAAAGGCAATCTTGTCCTCACGGGCCTCAATCACATTTGCACAGCAATTAGTCCTGCACAGGGTTTGATACATTTCTTAATTATAAAACAAGTTTGTACTCTATTGGCCCTTTCAGATGGGTTAAGAGAACATTAATTACCTCCTCCTGAGACACCAAAGAGTTTTGTTTTGTTTTAAGCTACATTTTAGGGACAAAGCAAGATATACAGAGGAACTAATATCTATTGAGCACCTACTACGCATTAAACTCTATTTGGGGTGATTTATACATGTGTGACTAAACTTAAGGGCAAAATTTTAAATTCTGTCTTACAGATGAGAAAAACACCTTTAGAAAAGTTAGATTACGGTATCTGTTTGTCATTGGTCACATTGCTAGTAAATCTGTCTGCCTGAAAGTAAGTTTTGTATCATGGTCCCTCTTGAGGGTGATTGCCCTGATGATGATGATCATCTATCATGCCTTCTTGATCCCTTTCGGTATGCCAAACAGTGCCCTAGGCGCAGTGACAAATAAAATAACCGGGTCCCTATTCACGGAACACACGTGAAACCACTCTTCTTCCAGCTTCTCTAACGTGCCAGCCAGAGAGCAGTGAGAGGACCCAGCAGGCAGCCACCAGCTGCCAGGTGTGGGCTGCCCTTCCAGAGTTCCACCCAATCTTGGATCCTCCGGATCCAAATCCCTGGAAATCGGCCCCTCTCCCTTTTACCCCAGTCTGAGGCATCACACAGAGAAAGAAGTTAAAACATCTCAGAAACCTGCCCCACCAGGAAAAGTACCTAGGCATCCTCCTGCCTAATTTTGGCATCAGAAAATGCCAACTGCTTTCTTCCCTGCCTCTGACTCAGGCAACCCAGCCCCTGCCCTCCGCAGCAACCCTACCCCCTCCAGCCAGTCTAGATTTTTTTTTTTTTTCTTGTCATTGTAATCTTCCTCAATTGCGCATTTCACAAAACCTTCAGGAAAAAGCCAGGAACTTAGGTTTAGAGGAAGACAGTGGAGGAGCGTAGGGGGTCTGGGAGCGAAGGGTGTATGGGGAAGCAGACTAGGGGAGAGCACCTCTGTCATTACCACGACCTGTTCGGCGCACATCCCCTCCCCACCCTGTGCCACCCTCCGGCTGGATGCGAGCCATCCTCCGGGCTAATGAACAGAGCGCAGGAGATAACTAATCCTAATGCAATTACCGCTGGCCATTACACTGATAGGTTGGAGGCACGCCCCGTGAGCCCTGCAGCCCGAGACAGGCTCGTGCAGACGCGCCTGAGCCTCCTGTTTGAGACGTTTTGACAGCTGTATACGGCCCCGGCCCCCTCCCCCTGACAGCGTCCCGGGAGAGTGATCGTTCAACAGCGAGTCCCCACGCAGCCTGTCGGAGGTGAAATGCAATCTTGGCCGTTTGCGGGAAGCCTGGCCGGGAGGTGCGCGTCCTGCAGCTATTTGCAGAGCGGGGCTGGACGAAGCGGAGAGACGCCCCCAAGCTTGTGGAGAGAAAAATTACAGCGCGCAGGCCGGGCCCGCTCCTGGCGGAGCCGGCGCCCCAGCGATGGGGGGTGGTTTGCAGCACACACGTTCCTTTGTTTGGCCGGATCACGTGCTCTGTTTGCTCAGCAGCATGTGGTACCACTGGAGGAAATCGAACCAACACTGAAAGTTCAAGGAACAGCCAGGCTCTGCTGGGAAGCGGCCGGGCCGCGGCGGGGCGACGTGCTGCAGCAGCAGGCGGGAGAAGGCCGGGCGTGGGGGACACTGACGTTTCTGGCACCAAGCACACACTGGGAAGGTGGCTTTTTTTTCGTAACCAGCCCGTCCTGCCTGGGATGGGAAGTGGACTTTGCTTATGATCATAATCTCTTGTGTTTGGAGGAGCTTTATAGTTGATAAAGCCCTCTGACAACCTTTATCTCATTTAATCCTTACAAAAACATATGATGGCAAAATGCCTCCACTTCAGGGGGACAAGCAGGGAGAGGGGGAGGACGGAACCCCTGAACCCTGGACTAAGTGGTCTGACCTTCCAGGAGGCATGGGGACTGGCTCCAGCCATGGTTCATGGCAAAATACATGAAACAATAACCATTTCTGTGTGTGTGTGTGTGCCTGCCTGCCTGCCTGCCTGTCTGTTTCTCTCTCTCTCTCTCTCTACACACACACACACACACACACACACACACACACACACACAGTTTTTTAAAACATTACAAAAGAATGCATACTTATAGTTAAAAGGAAAAATCCAAACAATACAGAAAAGTATTGAAATGTAAATGTATCATGTAAGCAGGAAAAGTTTTCCAAAATCCAATTTTCCAAATATAGTCATAGTTAAGATTTTCTGTCATTTTCTTATTTATCTATACATGCCTGAACACATTTATACAATTTATAAATGCTTATATTTTTATTTTAAAATAAACCAGGAGGGGAAGCAGGGATGGCTTAGCAGGTTAAGTGCTTGCTTTGCAGCCCCGGGGCCCAAGGATCAAATCCTGGCCCTGTCCCAGGAGGACCCATATGCTGAGCTGGGGTGTGCCCCCTAGTTCAGTTTCTGCCAGGACCTATGTGGGAGGCTCCTGGCCCAGTTCCTGCCCTGAGCAGCCCGGAGCCCACCTGTGGAGCAAAACTATATGGAAAACTAGTGCTGTCAACTATGGAGACTGATCTAGGCCCTCCCCCTTCTCTTTGTCTCTGTCTCTCTCTCTCTGTCAAAAAACAATAAAATAAATCCTTAAAAAATAACTAAATAGGGGAAGCTTAGATGGCTCAGCAGGTTAAGCACTCGCTTTGCAGCCCCAGAGCCTGAGGATTGAATCCCGGCCCCAGCCCATGTGGACCCATATGCTGAACTGGGGTGTGCCCCCAGTTCAGTTCTTGCCGGGACCTATGTGAGAGGCTCCTGACCCAGTTCCTGCCCTGCACAGCCCCAGGCCCACCTGTGGAGTGAAACTATATAGAAAACTAATGCTGTCAACTATGGAGACTGCTCTGGGCCCTCCCCTTCTCTCTGTCTGTCTCAAAAAACAATAACAATAAATCTTAAAAACACAATAATAATAAATAAATAAACCAGGAGCTTACTACACATACCATTGAGTTAAATCTGTTTGATTTAACAATATATCAAGGGTATCTTTCCAAATCAGAAGATACAATTCTATACCACTGTTCTTTTTAACAGCTGCATAGTATTTCTTTGTATAAATGGACCATTATTTACCTGTATTTTCAGATGGTTTCTAGTTTTTGTTTATTAAAACAATGTCAAAATAAACAAATATGATATATGAATATATATTACATGTAAATATATACTGCACATTGTGAAAGTATTACTTTAGGATCAGTTCCTTAAATTTCTCATTCAAAAAAGTGTTGGGTAAAAGGTAAATATTTCTTTAAATTTCAATAGGCATGCTGTAGTCATTCAACAAAATCGTTTTACTAACTCACAATACATGTAAGATAGTTAACTGTTAGTGCATGACATTAGCATAGGAAACTTAACTGATTCTACACACACCTGACTGATATTTGTAAGTCTTTCTTATTTTTGCTAATTTAATAACACAAATATCTGATGTTTTTAAGAGTGAAGTTGAGAGTATTTTTCATATCTTTATGGGCATTTGTTATTTTTGGCTCCTATAGGTTGTATCTTTTTTATTGATTTACTTATTGTTTCTTATTTATTTGAAGAAATCCATTTGAATACTTTGCAAACATCTTTCCCAGTTTCTTTTCTATCTTTCAATTCTATATTACAGAAATGTTAAATGTTTAATGTAGTCTAATTGGTCAATCTTTATTTTTCTGATTTCTAAGTTTCATACCATGCTTACAAAAGAGAATTCTCAAAGTTCCAGAAAATAAAATATTCTGCTGCAATTTTTAACATTTTTATTATTAAAATCTTATTTAACAGATTTTTATTGAGCCAGTAACATATGCCAGACACTATTTTAGCAGATTTATACACATAATTTCTGAATTCATGGAGCTACATTCTAGTGTGGAAGATAGACAATAAACAATTAATGGATAAGTAATTACAAAATTCAAAGCACTATGAAGAATTAATGAGAATAATAGACAACACCCACTTAGAAAGAGTGGTTACAGAAGGCAAGATTTAAACTAAGGTCTAATGAATAAGAAATAGCCAGTCATGGAGGTGAGGATCATTCCAGGCAGAAGGAACAGTATATGCAAAGGCCCAGAGGAGGAATATAATTTGGAGTATTTGAGAAACTTAAAGAAGGTCAGTGTGACCAGGGTACTTTGAGCAATGTAGTTAGACAGAAAATAGAGAGCCTTAAACATGAGAAGGAAAAAATTAGGATGTGCCTTACAGATCCAGGTAAGAATTCAATTTTATTCTAAATGCCATGGGAAGACACTGAATAGTTTAAGGAGATAAATTAATTATCTGGTTTATGTGTTTATGTTTTGAGGTATTTAAAAGATTGTGCTAGCTTCCTTTGGAGTGATATAAAGGAAGTAAGAGATGAGGTTGGCATGCCAAGAAGGATTCTGGGGAAAAGCTGGTGGCTTGCTAGATAGTGGTCACGAGAGATAGAGGGATGGGCAGATTCCAGAATCATTTGGGAGTACATTGACATGACTCACTGATAGAACAGATGTGGGTGCCAACGGAGGCCAAGAAATCAGCATGGCTTTTAGGTTCTAATTTGAGCAACTGGGTGGATGGTGGCATTAGCAAACTCAAGGGGTTCACTGCTTAGGGTGTTCTATTCAAGAACAAGAAGTGTTTGTTGTTTAGATACTTTTATTTATGTGCAACAAGGAAGGGAGAGAGAGAACTCACATCCAAAGCCATCTCCCCAAAGGGAGGCTTAGCCATTGCTTATATTAATATATACTATTTGGTTAATGACATGCTAATTTCTTCTTCGCAGTTGGCTGAACTTAACCAATTGTGGTTCCACTCAGGTTGCAGCTATATCTGTAAAACACTGTACAATATTTTAGCATTTAGCAGGAATAGCATTTGGTAAGAACCACTCAGACCTTGAAACCCCTGTCTTACCTAACAGTGGAACTGTTTCCTAAGAAGTGTAGATTAGAGAAAGATGTGGGGGTCGGGTGAGGAGAGTCTAGGGATCCCTTTCAGCATGTTAAGTTTGAGATAATCATGAGATGTCCCAGTATATCTATCAAGTAGATAGTTGGCAACACAGAACTGGAACTCAAGGGAGAAGACAAAGTAGGAGGTAGAAATTTGGAAATTGCTGGCCAGTAGATATTTAAGTGGAGGAAAACAGTATACAGAGAAGAGCAGATGGCCTGGCTACAAGCTTGGAGGAACTTGCATATTTGGATTTGAATGGAGGAGGAGATGCCAGCAAAGGGGAGTGAGGAGCAGTCAGGGGGGTAAGGCAGAAAACTGGGAGAGACTGAAATCTCAGAGATTCAGAGAGGAGGAAGAGCAAACTGCAACAAATGTTGAGGAGAGGTGGCATAATATATAAGGACCAAAAATAATCTATTAGCATTGGCAACAAAGAGTTCACTAATGGTACTGACAAGAATAGTTTTAGCAGAATGAGGAGGTAGAAGCTGTCATTTGAGAACCATGGCCACCTCCCAGAGAGAAAACTTTGAATTTAATAGGGGACGTCTGTAGATATAATGTGTTAATCTGGTGTTTCTCAAGCTTTGTTGTGCATTAGATTCATTTAGTAAAAATTACAATTGCCTGAGTCCCAACCCCAGAGACTCTGCCTCAGTAGTCTCAGGGTCAGTCATTTAAATAAGTTCTTTCTATACATAGCAAAGTTGAAGAATCACTGCCTTAACCCAAAGAAGGATAGATTTACCAGAATGGAATTTCAGATTCTACAGGGTTCAGCAGAAGTAACGCCCTTTTTTTGTTTACCAGCTCATAAAGAAAGAGCATTACTTCTCCCAGACCCTGTATGCCTAATTGAAAGAAATATTTGAGGACAGAAGGCCCTTCAGTACTTTTCAGATTATATTATATAAGCAGCTGCCTATGTTTTTAAGAAAATAATGATGGTACAGAAAAATACATCACTTGGCTTTATACTTGCATGCTTAACCTGGTCATAAATTGGATACAAGCTGAACTCTACTTCCCCTGCCTGACTATAACCACAAGTAGACTCAAATTACATTTCATAGGGGAAATTCCTTTTTTTCTTTTTTTTTTTTTAATAAAGGTCTCCCCAGAATTTTTTAAATGTCTCTTCTACTGTTATTCTCCTAACTGACTAGACGTTCTAAGACTGAGATCGTGTCCTTAAAGGCAAAAAACAACTTTCGGTTTGGGAATTCATAGTCAACTCCTTTTTATTTAGCAACCACGCTATAGGCAAGCATTTTTACATAAATTATCCTAATGAATCCTCATATGAGGATTCCTTCGGAGGCACTTCCTTTCATTTCTATTTCATGGATGAAAAACTGTAACTAGAATAAATGGTGCGGAAATCATTTATTAGCAATATCTCAAAAAATAGCATTCCTAGTCTCTTTTTTCAGATTTATCTGTGTTATCAGACTGTGGAAAGAAAAATGGGTGGTTCATTGCCCGAAAGAGTCTGATATTGCCTTACCTTACCCTCCTGGCCCTGCTGTGTAGATCTGGTTCTTAAGAGTCGAGCACCTTACATCAGCTGTATTTGTATTCTTCACCAACTTAGGTATGGAGTGTGATGTTGCAGAATGCCTATGCATGAGTTCTAGCATTTATATTCTGGCTCTGTCTCTTAGTTGCTCTGTTGCTGTGCACAGGTCATTCAGTCTTTTTTTTTTTTTTTTAAGATTTATTTTATTGTTTGAGAGAAGGTGGGAGAAAGAGTGTGTGCGTAAGAGAGAGAAAAGGGGAGGGCCCAGAGCAGTCTCCATAGTTGCACATCATTAGTTGTGACATAGTTCCATTCCACACAGGTGGATGGGGGGCCATGTGGGGCAGGAACTGAACCTGTGGCCTCCCACATGGGAGCTGAGAACGTTTGCCACTGAGCCATCACAGCAGTTACCAGTTGTGCTGCAGTTCAGCACAGGGGTTTGCATGGGCCAGGGCCAGATTGAACCCCAGACTCGCAATCACAAGGCAAGCGCTCAACCACTGAGCTATCCTGACATCCTCTCATTCAGCCTTTTTTAAGCTTCGTTTTTCATTTTTCTCATATGTGAAATCAAAGAGCACTCAAAAGGCTGTTGGAGTATTAAGTGGTATGTATATTACACACACAGTATGCTCAATACTCAGTAATTATTATTTTTATACCAAATCCCATTTCACCCCTCAGTCAAATCCCAATTCCACCCAAGTTTCCCATGGGGTATATTCCAGTTTTCTTTCAGAGAGGGACTGATGTTTCTTATTCCTCTCCAGCACTTGAAGGGGTTATTTTGACCATCTTCTGTCCCTCTCCTGAGTTCCACGTAGCCACACTCCTTCATAAGATCTTATTTTGGATCCTGAAAGAGAGGCTGCATTCAGACTCCTTCAACCCATTTCTTTCTAAATCCAGTTACCCAAGGAAGTGGAGAAAAGTGAAGGGCTTTGCCAAAATGACCAACTTCTTCATGTGCACATACTAAAGTCTCTGGTATCCACAAATATAGTATTTGCTATCACAGTCCTGACACCTGGCAATGTATGTAATTCTAGAGACAGAGAACTCCAGAGCAGCCCAGTCTTTCCCTACTTCTAACTAGTAGCTGCTGTTCACTAAAACCTTTCTCCTAGAGCTTCCAGACTAGCCTTAATTAAAGACCCTAAAGAACTAGCCTCTCAAATAGCTGGTAGGGCCTTCTTGCATTTTCTCTCTCCCAGTTACATATCCCCATATCCTTCAGTTAGTCGCACGCAATATGTTTTTTGATCTCTTCATCATCATGTCCACTGTCCCCAAATACATTCCCTCTTAATGTGGGCTACCCCAAACTAAATGCAAAGGTGAGATTTAACCAGCCAGTAAGCAAGCTCATCCCCTCCTCTGTTCTCACACTTGTCTCTTTTACTCATTTAATGTGGCATTCATTTAAAGATGTATTTTTATTATTGTTTTTGACAAAGAAAGAGAGACAGAGAGAGAGAGAGAGAGAGAAGGGGAAGACCCAGAGCTGTCTCCATAGTTGTACATAATCAGTTTTCTACATGGTTTCGGGGAACCCAGCCAAGGGTCTCCCACATGGGAAGCACACCCCATTACAGCATATAGGTCCACAAGGGGCTGGGGCTGGGATTCGATCCTTGGACCCCCGGGCTGCAAGTTGAGCACTCAACCCACTGAGCCATCCCGCCATTCCGTGGGGAGCATTTAGATGCTGCTGTCACTGGCAAGTACAGTTGTAGAGACTGGGATCCTACAGCAGATTGAAGTTTTCAAGTCACCAGCTTTATAAGTGACTTAGGACAGTCGTGAAGACAGTTGGCTTCCTGATTTCTGTTTGGAAATTAGTAGGTCCAGTGGTAACCTCCTGATGCCTCTCCTTTCTGCCTGTGGCAGATGTATAGCTCCCCGGGCAGGCCAATTCCACCATATTTTCTAAGGGTCATTCCTGGAGGCCCAACCTACAGCCTGTTTCTCCTGTACATCGAACAATTTCATGAGTACCTAATTCCTATATTAATTGTCTGGCTGCTTGAAATGGATAGAGTGCTTTCTCTTCCCTGCAACTGTGTGTGTTAACCATTCTGAATAATGAGTAGGCTTTCACAAGACAGAAAACTTTATGGCAATTTACAGTGAGTAAGGGTGGAGAGAGGGCAGGACTTGTGGATAGATGGATGTGGGAAACTGTCTTTCTGTGTCCTTAGGTTTACCCCATAAAGTCACAGTGTGGCAGCATCTATATTACTGATCAAAATATGTATTTTGGCTATAATTATAAATTCAACAATATTGATCCAGACTCTTCATTACCAGGCACAAAAACATAACTCAAAACAATTTAATAAGAAGGGGATTAATATGAATCTGAGCCGAAAGGGCAGGAGTGATCAAACGCTCTAAGGAGTTCTCTCTCCACCTCTTGTCTCTGCATTTCTGAATATTTAATTTATTCTCCCAAACTGTCTTACCTAACAGAGTGGGGTACATGGCTGGAGGCTCCCGCAAATTTATATCCCAAATGCTCCAATACCAGAAATAAAAATAAAGGCCCTTTTTCTCTTAACTGAAATTTGAAAAATCCCAAGACAAAAATTCTGAACATGGTTTGGGTCTTACTCCCAGCCTTTGGAGCAGCCACTAGGGCCTGGGAGAGAGGTGCTGTGAATACATAGCCCAGCTGGTCAGCCCTGCAGCCAGGGGAGTGGGATCTCTCAGCAGGAGAAGGAATGAGTATAGGCACTGAGCAGACAGCCATACTCACCCAGATCTGAAATGACCTGAATGATTCAGCAGCTGCAGCTGTTAGGCCTTTAGATGTTAACCCTTCTCAGAGGATTGGAAATCAGTGACGTGGCCACTACACTGAGAAGCCTGCCTCCGCGTCAGTACTCTAGTGAACAGTTTCCGAAAGATTTCATTCATGGAGGATTTCGGTAATCAGCACTTATTTCAAGGTTACTCATTTGGCCACATCAACCACTTAGAATCTAGAAATTAAAAAAAAAAAAAAAA
>PVKE010015880.1:0-32795 GCA_004027555.1 Craseonycteris thonglongyai
GATCTCACAGTAGTTTGTAAAGGAAACAAGAATTACATTCTCTGCTGTGCCCTAGGCTGGGGACCGGGCATCAGGCTCTCAGGATTTTCCCACTGGTGTAAGTGTCCCCAAGTACTTCCCCATCTATTCGGATCACCCTTTCCTCCTCCTCGTTTCTGTGGCCTCCAAGCACTGGCTCATCTGCTTCCCTTTCCTCCCCTGCCACAGATTTCCTCTTTTTACACATACACACACACCCTTTTGAAATTGTTCAGGGTTTTGCAGTTACTGTTAATAGGAAATAGACAAGGGACAAAGTCTCATTCCTCTGGCTCTTGCAACCTCCCCATTTTTTATGCTGAGATCTGGCTGAGACAAACAGCTTTGGCATAGACAAACAGAAAGCAACAGTAACATGGAATGGATATGAAAGGCTGAGGGCACACACACACACCTAAATTAAGGTTATTTCTCATAAAACATATGACCTGACTCGCTGAATCTTGGGATCAGCTATTGGGGAAAAGGACTATATGAGAAACTATCAACAATGTCTCAGAACACTGCCCAAGACAGGGTCCCAAATGCTTTGGGTCCACATATCTATACAATTCCAAAAAAAGGACTAGCAGGCTGACATACATTGCCAACATTTCATTTGCCAACTAAACACATGGGTTTTAAAAATCACCAATCAACAAATCTCAGTACCATAAAAACAAAAATGTAATCTATAATCCTGTTCAAGAAAAGACAGCTGACCATTATATGAGGGTTGTCTCGAAAGTATCCAGCCATGTAATGTGAACAATAAAGGCATTATGGCTGCATTTTTTTCCAGACAGCTCTCATATACCCATTCATACACACACACAAAGAGTCCTTACTTTTCTCATCTCACCACAGACCTATGAAAACTGCAGTGCTGGCCAGCATCAGCCTCCAGACTGGAGACTGGGATCCACTGGCTCCTAAGCCTAGGACAACATTCAGTGAATTATCCTGTATCACCCACTGTGAGCCAGCCTCCATGCTTGCCTGGAGGATCTTATCCAGTGTGTGTGGACAACAATACAAGTGGGAGGTATTGTTGTTCACTTGTATAAAAAAGACTTATAGGACCATGTCACAATCTAGAAGACATGCATACCAACCCTAAATGTGGATTAGCAAAGAGAGGAGCTTCAAATCAGATTTCAAAATTCTCCTCTCAGTAACTGGTAGAGTAAGTAGATAGAAAATCCAGAAGGGATATAGTAGACACTATCAACTAACTGGACTTCATGCATATTGTGGAACATTTCACCCAACAACTACAAATGCACGTTTTCAAGTGCATATGGCACATTCACCAAGATAAACTATATGTTAAGCCATCAAACAAGTCTCAACAAATTTAAAAGCAATGGAATTATACAAATTATTTTCTCTGACCAAAACAAAACTAAATTTGAAATCGATATCAACAAAATAATCACTATAAAGTCTCCAAATATCTGGCAATTAAAAGACACTTCTAAATAAGAAATAACAAAGGAAATTTTCAAATGTTTCAAAGCAAATGAAAACACTACATATCAAATTTTGGGAGGACGCAGCTGAAACAGTGTTTAGAAGGTTATGTATAGCTTTAAAATGCTTAATTAGTATAAGTTTTTATGCTGAAAATCCATGATCTAAGCTTCTACTTTCTGGAGGAATAACAGCAAATTATTGCCAAAGAAGGAAACAATAATGACTGGAAAGCAATGAAACAGAAAACAAACCAGAGGGGATCAGTGAGACCAAGAGCATGTCAGAGCTAACCTTTCTGTTCTTGATGGAATAAATGCAGAGGCAGCATTTGGAAGCTATCTGTTAGTACAGGGGAACCGGACACAGGTGGGATGTGTAGACAAGTCTTCCCACTTGCTCAGAGCAGAACTGTAACGTAGCCTATTAAGGCCTTTCCTGCCCTCCCCACTTGCAGTTGCCCACCGTAGGTCACCAGAGATATGATATTCTTCCTGAAGTTTTCCCAAAACACACTTGAATATCCCTTATTCTTCCTTCCACTTCGTTCCCTGAATGCACGGATATCACTTGGTGGCAGCAAGCTTGTCAAGTTACAAGTAACAGCTTTCATCTATATCACAAAGGTAAAACCTGCGTTGCCTTTCTGTCCACGAAGACGACTCAGATAGTATTACATGTGCTTTTAGAATAGAGAGCCGTAGAATGGGGACGACCACAAGGGAACCCTCAGCATCATCTGATTCAGTAATAACTCACTCTGGACCATGCTTCATGTTTCTATCAAAGTGGTACCGGCTTAGCCCACTAGCAAGAAATCTTCCACTATACAGACCCCTATAGTAGGAGCAAATTCTACAGCAAAGAAACACCTCTCACTAGTAAGATTTTCCTGTTTTGGGGCCAGGCTTTCACCAGCAGAAACTTCTTGGCCATGAAGCCTCATTCAATCTGGTGGTCAGTGAGAAAGTACTAGGTTGTGAGGATGGAAAGAGCAATTCCCAAGATGGATAGTTTGTGTTCTGCCTCCGTTAGGGGCACCCCAGAATCCTGGGTGGAGGGTCACATTCAGTAGCAGATATATGAGTGTTTCAGCTCACTGGAACAGTGATTCCAAGTGCTTGCAGGGTCCCAGTGTACTTACAATATTCTCCAACACTTCTGTGACATGTGTATTATAATATGGGATTCAGGGATTTTTCAACCCAGGCCTCTGCCATTCTTTTACTAGAATCAGTCCATGAATGAGGTTGTGCTATTTAAGCTGAATTTTTTTTCTCCAAAATATGTATATTCTGTTTATCTGACATGTTCTGGTCTATTACAGACATGCAGCCTGATAGGGTTTGCAACATATCACTCTCTATGATTTTAGCTTTTCCAGAGAGATGCTTTAAGACTCTGGGTACCCAGTCTATAGGACAAATTGCCCCTGCAGACTGGCTTCAGGCTACTTCCCTACCCATCCACACTGGTCTCACTTCAGTCACTCTACTCAACTCCATAGAACTATGTTCTACTTTTAGTCCTGAAGGAAAACCTTGAATCCTGTATATGAAGCGTTCTAATTACCTGGAAAAACAAATGGGGAATGATGATAAAGATGATCTCTTTTCTTATCAATAAGTTACCTTTACGTCTAGTCTATAAATCTCTTTTGTCTACTTAAAATGACAAGGAAATGCAAGGGGAAAATATTAAGCAGGTCTTCTATCAGAAATCATATTTGTGCAATTTCCCAATTAACTGAAAGATAAAGAGTATCAAATGTCCTATTAGGAATCACAGATCTCAGATTTGGTAAACAAAATTGGAATTGAGCCCCCTCATAGTACTGGCAGAAATAAACAAAATGTACATCAACAAGAGCGAACTGCCCAGGCATTGCTGACATTTCTAGAGAGGTTCTGCAAGGTGGACAGAAACACACAAAAAGGATCCCTGTGAAAGTAAACTATTCTCCCTCCCAACTTCATCTCTCTCTCTGGCATCACTGTGGCAGTCAGAGATTTTAAATTCACTTGTTCATTACCATTATGTAAGTTCTGTAGATGGAGGGCTGGGACTCCACTTGGAATCCCTGACCCATAGTAGGTGCTCTGTGGATATCTATTGAGTGAAAGTGTAAATGAACTATATTTAACTCTCCCTCCTAAGTATCATCCCAGTTTTACTTTAATTAGTTGGCAGTTTCATCTTCTTTTTTCATCACTAGATTTATTTAAGGGGGGGGTCATTTTTCATTTTTTTAAAACAAATCCCAAAATATGCATTTGGTGTGGGGCATTCATTCTACCTTGTTGCCCCACCTTTAACTGTAAATTTCAGCTGTCCTTTCCCACTGCCCTCTGATTTCGCAAGGGCAAGATGGGCTCTATCTTCGGGTAGCCCTAGGACACCCCATGGCTGATGGCGTAATAAGTCATGTAATAGTTTATGGGAAGTATGTCCTGCTGCATATGTTCTTTCAGACCCTCCACATGAAGCAGCCTTGTTCTCTTAGGCAGTAACCACAGGCTTCTGTACAAGACCTGCATCTTAGAGAAAATGTAGCTTTCCAGTTTCAAGTCTTGGAAACACATGTAATTTACTGCATTGAAATAGAATCAAGAACAGCAAACTCTGGCAAAGTGGTGATTTGAGCAGCAGCATCCAAGTTAACCAGCCCAAGTGAACTCATCCTAAAGAAAACTTGTTTTTAGTCTCTCTTCCAAGAAAGGCAGTGAAATGCATGAGTCATTTTCAGTAAGATTAAATTACTATTTCTTTCTAAAGCAATCAACCATTTACAATTTAGCCAGACAACCATAACCAAGTGTTTGTAATTGTAGGTTCTTGTAACTGTTTATCAAGGGTCTCTTTCTGTGCCTGACTCTTTGACTTGTTAGAGGAGCAAGGTATCAAAACACTCTGGGATTCTGGGTTCTCAGGAGAGAGATGGAGGGAGGGAAGGAGGGAGGGAGGGAGAGGGAGGGAGGGAGAGAAAGAGAGTGTTTCATGTCCTCAGAGTGCATATATATTCGTACACAAATATTTATACACGTGTCCAGAAGTCAGCATTGTAGTAGTACACCCTAGAAAGTTTTCATTTGTCTGTTAAAGAAGGATTTCCTTCCTCAGCACTGTGCTGAAGCAGCTCACTGAGTTGATTTCATTGTAACAAAGATAACAAGCCTGTAGGGACATGCTGCAATACACACTGCCAGGCATACCCTGGTTCCAGAACACCACAATAAAATGACTCATAGTCTTTTTGCTGGTAGAGGGTCTTGCCTTCAATTTGTAAAGAACAACATCTGTGAAGTGTACACATATAAAGCAAAGTGTATGGTTACTCTGCAAAACACCTGATTCTTATTCTGAATTAAGAGTATATTAATACATGGATTTTAAAACTGCATTTTTATTTCAGGACGAATGACATGCTTCAGTTTCACTTTGTATATCTCTCTGCTGCTCTTGGGTAAATAAAACTTTTACCTTTGAAAATAACAGTTTGTTTTGTTAAAAGAAACTGGAAAGCTGGACAGCCAGATAACTGGGGCCATGGCCACGGGCCAGGAGAAGACTGTGCTGGGCTGATTTACGCTGGGCAGTGGAACGATTTCCAGTGTGAAGACGTCAATAACTTCATCTGTGAAAAAGACAGGGAGACAGGTAAGCAGTAGAGGGGATTTAAGAGGGGGCTGCAGAGCTTATATCCTATTAAAGGGAAGAGGTCTCTGAATGCAGGCTCTGGAATTGGGTTCCAGTCCTGGTTCTGCCACTTACTAGCTCGGCAGGTTATTAACCTCAGGGGAACCCCTCTTAATGGGGTTGCTGTAAGGACATAATAATAAATGTGCCTAATGCATAGGAAGTACCCAGTAAATGTTAAACTAACTGGCTTAGGTCATTGCCTTATAACATTGTCAGTCATCATTTGTTCTTTAACATATGGCACTAATGTTATATCCTCTCTTCATAGCATTCCATACACAGAAAATTCAGGTATCCAAGCATTTCATTCCATATGTATTTACTATGGGCCAGAGACTGTGCTAGATAATGGAGGGATATAGTCTGTGCCCCTTATAAATTAATAAGCCAAAGAGGCTTTGTAGATTTTTTTCATTTCAAAATGTGCTTATCTAAAGTTTCACTCAATACATGATCCTCTTTGAAATGTGGCCTCTTGGTTTTCTCAATCAGAACTAGACTTAAAAGTTTGTGGTGGAAAAAGGAAGAAATAGGGAGTGATTGCTAATAGGTATGGGATTTCTTCTCAGGGTGATGAAAGTGTTCTAAAATATAATTAAATCATTCTAAATTGTACAACTTTTTGAATATGATAAAAACCAATGAATTGCATACTTTAAATGGGTAATTTATAATATATATGAATATCCTATAAAGCCTTTAAATTACAAGTTGGTGGGAGACCTCAGAGTGTGGGCAGTCTTTGCACTCTCCCTCTGCCATACTCAAAAGCACCAGTATCTTTTGGAGAGAAGCTTTTACACATATCTGGGGCCCCGGTATTTTGCATCTGCTTCCCAGGGGTCACCCCCTTGATCACCTAGCTCTAGTGGCCAGCAGGGCTTGCACTCCTCAGTACCATGGGACTGTAACAAATGGAGAGACACTTCTTGGCCAGCTAATATGCCCAGGACATAGCACACACAGCAGAATGAAACACGCATCCCCTTTATGTTAAAAAGGCCAATGTGATTGTCCTGGAGCTTCGGCAGAGAGGCAGACTTCAGGTTTGGCACACACCTAGGAATCTACTAAAGCCAGTGGATACCATCTTAGCAGTCTCCCTCTGCCTCATTCCTGGTCATTGCTATCTCCAAGAAAGGAGTTTGTATAGTTACCTGGTACCCTGATCTTTGTGACAACTGCTTTGGAGGCATTTCTGGATCACCCAGCTCTGCTGGCCAGTGAGGCATACACTTGTGGTCCCACAGCACTGTATACATTTAAATATTTTAAAAGCTGCTGCCAAGGATCTGACTTCCAATCAGCCTGAATCTAGGTGCTGACTGGGATCCTCCCTTTGGGGCCATTTCCAAGTCTTAGAACACCCTCAACTACTGAGAGCCACTAAATATACAATAGGTTGCTTGGACAATCAAAGGTTTGAGAGATACCGGTAACTAAGAGCTAGGGTGGAGTTGAATGATAAAGTTCATCCTCTACACAAGGCTACTCCCTCAAGACTGGGAGAGGTGGCTCTCCTAATGCATAAAAACCAACACAGAAATTCAAGGAATATATGTTTCAAACAAAAGGACAAGGTAAAAACCTCAAAAAGTTCTTAATAAAATGGAGGTAATTTACCTGATAAAGAGTTCAAAACAACAGTCATAAAGATGCTCACCAAACTTGGGAGAAGAATGGATGAACACAGTGAGAACTTCAACAAAGAAATAGAAAATATAAGGAAGAACTGAAAAGAAGTCACAGAGCTGAAGAATACAGTAACTGCACTGAAAAATATACTAGTGAGGTTCAACAGTATACTAGATATAGTAGAGGAAAGGATCAGTGAATTAAAAGAGAGGACAGTGGAACTCACTATCAGCAAAAAGAAAAAAAAAATTTTTTTTTAAATGAAGAAAGCTTAAAGGAATTATGATATATCAAGTGTACCAACATTCATATTATAAGGGTCCCAGAAGGAAAAGTGAGAGAGAAAAGAATAGAAACTTATTTGAAGAAATAATGGCTGAAAACTTCCATAATCTGAGGAAGAAAATAGACATCCAAATTAAGGAAACCCAAAAAGTTCCAAATAAAAGGAACCCAAAAAGACTCACACCAAGACATACTATAATTAAAATATCAAAAGTTAAAGACAATGAGAGAATATTAAAAGCAACAAGGGAAAAACAACTTGTTACACACAAGGGAACCCTCATCAGTAGATTATTTTCAGCAGAAAAGCCAAAAGAGGGTGGCATGATATATTCAAAATCCTGAAAGGGTTTTTTTCCAGCCACAAATACTCTACCTGGCAAAGTTGTACAGAACTGAAAAAGAAATTTAAAAGTTTCCCAGATAAGCAAAAGCTAAAGGAGTTCATCACTAGACCAGCCTTACAAGAATGTTTAAAGGAACTTCTTTAAGCTGAAACGAAAGGGTGCTAATTAGTAACAGGAAAATATTAAAGTATAAATTTTACTGGTAAAGGGAAATATGTAGCAAAATTCAAAATAATCTCATTTTGTAAAGATGGTGGATTAATCAATTATAAAGCTAGTATGAAGGCTTGAAAGAAAAAGTAGTAAACATAACTATTATGGACACACAAGCGAAAAAGATGTAAATTGTGAAATCAAAACCAAAAAGCCAGGCGGTTGGAGAGTAAAAATGTAGAGCTTTACAATCAAATAAGTTATTAACTTAAAATACACGGTTATAGGGGATGCCAGGACAACTCGGCAGGTTGAGTGTTTGCCTTGCAACCATGAGGTCTGGGGATCAAATCTTGGCCCTGGCCCATGCTAGGTAACTGCTGGGATGGTGGCAAAGGCTCTTGCTTCCCATGCAGGAGGCCCCTGATCCATTTCTCACCCTACACAGCCCCACATTCACCGTGAGGAATGAAATCATGTCACAATTAATGATGTACAACTTTGGAGACTACTCTGGGCCCTCCCTACTTCTCTCTCTCTCTTACCAATAATAAAATAAATCTTTAAAAAAAATACAGTTATAATTATGTTGTTATATGTAAACTTCATGGAAATCACAAAACAAAACCCTATAGTAGAAACACAGAAAATAAAAGGAATCTAAGCATACCACTAAAAAAAAAGAAGAAAAAAATCACAAAAAAGAAAAGCAAGAAAAGAAGAAAAAAAGAGAGGAACCACAAAATCTCCAGAAAACAATTAACAAATGGCAATAAGTACATACTTATCAATAATTACTTTAAATGTAAATGGACCCATCTATACACTTCCTACAAGAGATTCACTTCAATGAAGGACAAAGAGACTGAAAGCAAAGGGATAGAAAAAGATATTCTATGCAAACGGAACCAAATGAAAGTTGGGGTAGCTATATTTATATCAGACACAACAGACTTTAAAACAAAGACTGTAACAAGAGACAAAGAATGGCATTACATAATAAAAAGTCAATCCAACATGAGGATATAACATTTATTAAATATTTATATACCCAACATATAAGTACCTAAATATATAAAGCAAATATTAAGAGAAATACAAAGAACCAGTAAAAGACTACTATTAACAATTATATACCAACAGATTGGACAACCTAAAAGAAATACGTTCCTAGAAACATACAACCTATCAAAATTGAATCATGCAAAAATAGAAAATCTGAATAGATCAATTACTAGTAAGGAAAATGAATCAGTAATCAAACACCTCCCAACAAACACAAGTCCAGGACCAGCTGGCTTCACTAGTAAATTCTACTAGAAATTTAAAGAATTAATACCAGTTCTTCTCAAACTCTGCCAAAAAATAGGAAAACAGGGAATGCTTCCAGACTCATTTTATGAAGCCAGCATTATCCTGCCATCAAAGCCAGACAAGGACACCACAAGAATAGAAAATTATAGGCCAATATCCCTGATGAACATAGGTGCAAATATTCTCAACAAAATATTAGCAAACTGAATTCAACAATAAATTAAAAGGATTATACACCATGATCAAGTTAGATTTATTCCATAGAGACAAGAATGATTTAACATCTGCAAACAGTGTTATATAACACTAAGAAAATGAATGATAAAAATCTTATGATCATCTAAGTAAATGCAGAAAAAGCATTTGATAAAATTCAACATCCACTTATGATTTTAAACTCTCAACAAAGTAGGTATAGAGGGGACTAAATAATAAAGGTCGTAATGGGTGTCCCAAAATTCACGCAAGATTTGAATTTTGCGTCATTTGTGCAGTAAAGTATTGCCAATGAAAAAAAAAAGACAGCTGACAGTTCAGGTTATTAAAAATGGAGCACTACATGAAAGAACAATGCATTTTCATTGTTGAGCAATATTTTTTAAATAACAAAGGTTTGGCAGCTACAGTTCACAATTTTCGTACAAAATCTGGTCAGAATAGTGATTTAACTTCATCAACTGTGAAGAGATTAATTAAAAAATTTAGGGAGACTGGATCAATTAGTGATCTTAAACACTCTGGCCGTCCTTCAACAAGTCGTTCAACACAAAACATCGAAGCAGTTCATGAGAGTGTTGCTGAGAGTCCAGGGACATCAATTTGGCACCGTGGTCAAGAATTGGACATTTTGAGAAGCTCTCTACAGTGTATTTTCACGAAAGATTTGCATCTTCATGCTTACAAAGCCATGGAGGCCATTTACCTGATATGCTATTCCATACATAACCCTATACTGTATACTTCATGAATCAATTAAAAATTAACAATTTTTAATTATAAACCTGTGTTTTCTATCAAAATTGGGACATGACAAACTTTCACCCAACATATGCAGTTGTGAAAAGGTGAATTATCTCCCTCGAAGATCAGGAACAAGACAAGAATACCTCCTCTTGCCACTTTTATTCAGCACAGTACTAGAATAAAATTCAATTGTCTTAGCCAGAACAATTAGGTAAGAAAAAGAAATAAACGCTATCCAAATCAGAAAGGAAAAAATACAACTGTCTGTCACTATTTGCAGATGACATGATACTACATAAAGACCCAAAAGGCTCCACCAAAAAACTGTTAGAACTAATAAATTAATTCAGTAAAGTTGCAAAATATAAAACCAGCAAAGATCTGTTGTATTTCTTTCTATACACTGTAGTTCACTAAGGGAAATTAGGGAAATAATCCTATTTGCAATTATATCAAAAAGAATACCTAGCAATAAATTTAACCAAGAAGGTAAAAGGCCTGTACACTGAAAACTCTGACACTGATGAAAGAAATTGAAGAAGACACAAATAAATGGCAATATTTCCATGCTCATAGATTATAAGAATTAATATTGTTAAAATATCCATATAACTCAAAGCAACCTACAGATTCAATGCAAGTGCTATAAAAATCCCAATGGCATTTTTCACAGAAATATTATACAACAAACAATCCTAAAATTTGTATGGAACCACAAAAGACCCCAAGTAGCCAAAGCAATCTTGTGGAACAAGAATAAAGCTGGATTGCTGGGATGGCTCAGTGGGTGAAGCGCTCGCTTTGAAGCCCCGGGGACCGAGGATCGAATCCTGGCCCAGGCCCATGCGGACCCACATGCTGAACTGGGGTGTGCCCCCAGTTCAGTTCTTGCCAGGACCAATTGGGGAGGCTCCCGGCCCAGTTCCTGCCCTGTGCCCATCTGTGGAGTGAAACTATATGGAAAACTAATGTCAACTATGGAGACTGCTTTGGGCCCTCCCCCTTCTCTCCGTATCTCTCTGTCTCTGTTTCTCTCTGTCAAAAATCAATAAAATAAATCTTTAAAAAAAAAAAAGAATAAAACTGGAGGGATCACACATCCTGGTTTCAAACTACATTACAAAGCTACACTAGTCAACGGTATAGTGGTGGCATAAAAACATAACAATAGATGGATGGAACAGAATAGAGAGCACAGAAATGAACCCATGCATATTTGGCCAATTAATTTATTGACAAAGGAGCCAAGAATATACAGTGGGGAAAGGACCATCTCTTCAATAAATGGTTCTGGAAAACCAAAGAGCCATATGCAAAAGAATAAAACTAGACCACTATCTTACAACATACACAAAAATAACTCAGTGGATTAAAGACATCAATGTAAGACCTGACACCATAAAACTCCTAGAAGAAAACAGGCAGTAAGCTATTTGACATCTATCTTGGCAATGATTTTTTGGGGTATTTTTATACCAAAAGCAAAGGCAACAAAAGCAAAAATAAACAAATGGAACTACATCAAACCAAAAAGCTTCTGCACAGCAAAAGAAATCAACAAAATGAAAACACAGCCTGCTGAATGGGAGAAATTTTTGCAAATCATAGATCTGATTTGGGGACTAATATCCAAAAGATACAAAGTTATACAGCTCTAGCAAAAAATAAAAATAAAAAAAATCAATCCAATTAAAAAATGGAAAACCTAGATAGGCACTTTTCCAAAGCCATACAGATGGTCACCAGGTACATTAAAGATACTCAACATCAGTAACCATCAGGGAAATGCAAATCAAAGCCACGATGAGATATCACTTCACATTTGTTAGAATGGTTATTATAAAAAGAAAAAAATAAAATAAGTGTTGGTGAGGATGTGGAAAAAGGGAACCCTTGTGCACTATTGAAGGAAGGTAAATTGGTTCAGCCACTATGGCAAACAGTATGCAGATTCCTGACAAAATTAAAAATAGGATTACCATATGAAGAAACAATTCCACTTCTGGGTATTTATCCACACAGAAAAAGAAGGAAACACTAATTCAAAAAGATATCTGCATCTGCACATTTATTACAGTATTACTTACAATAGCCAAGACATGGAAGCAACCTAAGTGTCAGCGGACGAATGGATAGAGGAAATGTGCACGCGCGCACACACACACACACACACACACACACACACACACACAATTATTCAGCCATAAAAGAGAAGGAAATATTGCCATTTGTGACAACATCATGTAACCTTGAAGGCATTATACTAAATGAAAACAGTCAAAGACAAATATGGTATGATCTCATATGTGGAATCAAAAACAAACAAAATGAAACTCACAGATACAGAGAACAGATAGGTGGCTGCCAGTGGCAGTGAATGGTAGGGTAGGCAAAATGGCTGAACTGGGTCAAAAGGTACAAACTTTCAGTTATAAAATAAATAAGCCACGGAGATATAATGTACAGCATGTTGCTGATAGTTGAAAATACTATATTGTATATTTGATAGTTGCTAAAAGAGGAAACCTTAAAAGTTCTCATCACAAGAAAAAAAGGTTTTTTAACTATGTGCAGCAATGGATGTTAACTAGACTTACTGTAGTGATCATTTTGCAATACAGTTGACCCTTGAACAGATTTTTTTCAATAAACATATAATCAGCCCTCTATATCCCTGGACTTCACATCCACAGATTTAACTAACCACAGATTGAAAACATTATTTGTACACAAAACAGTATTTATGATCTGTAGTTGGAAATCTATTAATGCAGAGGGCTAACCATATGCATTGTTCTGCACCATTTTATATTAGAGACCTGAGCATCTGTGGATTTTGGTATCCACAGAAAGTTCTGGAACCAATCCCCTGCATATACCAAGGTATAACTGAAGTTTTGGGGGAGTCAAAAATTACATGAAGATTTTTGACTATGTGGGGGATTGGCACCCCTAAACCATACATTGCTCAAGAGTCAACTCTATACACAAATACCAAATCATTGTTTTCTACACCTGAAAGTAATATAATATTATATGTGAATTATATCTCATTTTGTTTAAGTTGGTGGTATATAGAGGAAGCCAAAAAAATATATACACATTTTAAGAAAGGAAAAAACTGTATTAAAATTGTAATAATATATACCGATAACAAAAGATGAATACAAGTCACATTAGGCTTCTACAATTATAAGAGGTGCTCAAAGTGTTTACCATCAGCATCCACACTTGATTACGGAAAACTACTGCTTGAGCAACACTGACCAAAGTGTCCACGTGTATTTCTGCACATACCGTTTCTATTTACCATGTGTCTCAAACTTATAACGAATGCGTGCAATTGTTAGGCATGCTAGAGGTTCTCTTGCATACTCACACCTTCATTGTTGTGTACTTCTACAACATTCTCGAATGTCAAATACCACTTCAAATTGGTCTTGCGCTCCTCGAATTGCAATTGTGCTTCTGCCATTTTCTTTGACTCTCCCTACCTGTCACATGGTGACACTAGCATTCATTTGATTAATGCCATCTTTTGAGTGAACACCATACTACTACACATTGCTACCGTAATTCAATTCAACTTCTAAAAGTAATACATACATAACATCTCTTAAAATGTGTACACATTTTACAACACCCCCAGTATATTATGCTCAATTTATTTTTGGTAGCAACCAGGTCACAAATTATCCATATATACACTCAACACACATACATGGAATACCTTTAGTGTGTTGGGCACTGGTCTAAGTGCTAGGGGATCTCAAGAAGGATAAGGAACTCCCAGTGTGGTCAGTTGCAGGGGTAGAACACAAATATCCAAACAAGAGATTACAGTTAAGGGTGACAAGCAGATTTGTCATTTGCTTGTCTTGTTGGCCATTTAGGATATAAGTTGGGACTAGGTTTCCCCAGAATATACTCCTTCAAAATGAAACTTATCTTTTACTTAATCTGAATAATAACTTCTAGGCATTTCTTTGAAAAAAATGAACATTATTGAAGGATGTATTTTGGAATCTTTCCTATAAAATAAATAAGTACATGTTCCTGTTTTTGAATTTTACATTAACATTATTCTTTTTTAAAAAACTAACACCCATCTCTTTTCCTCTCTTTTAGTACTATCATCTGCATTATAATGGACTGTGATATAACATGAGCAAATTTTTGGACAGTTCTCAAAGGCAAAGGATACTTATTTTTGATCGTATGACCTTCTCACCAGGTTGAAAAAAAGCACTGAAAACCAATTACTGAAAAAACTGAAAGCTAATCGCCTTTACCATCTGCCATTACTCAAGGACCTAAAATGTTCCCACAGTATGGGATATTGATTTTCAGTATGCAAATGGACTGAATCACATAGATTTTTCAGCCTTTAACTAACTGTACAGTTATGTAAATCATACCTTCCAAAGTATGGAATGCTCTGGTCATTAAAAGATTATCATTGGTTGTTGAGCTTTAGGAAGAACTTAAACATATACTGTGTAAACAGTATGTTACATTTCTAAAATCCCAAATGTAGGAAAAATATGCAGACATTGAGATATATAGGCCAACTCTTAATTATATGAAATATACTTAAAGAGCTTTTAAAACTGTATTTTTGTACAAAATATTTGCCTTTTTACAATATTTTTCTTTTTTTTTTTTTTGTCATTTTACAAATATAATACATGGAGCCAAAGAAAACAATGGTACTAATAAAAATTCATAGGGTTTCTTGTCAGATTTACTTTGACCCAATAGCAAAAAATTGTTTTCAGTTCTGGTTTGAAAAATAGCTGAAAAATAATTACATATATGTGTGCACATACATTTTTTTAAGTATGATTTCCTCAGAGCAGTCCATCACTTGAAATGTCTAGAAATGCCCGGATAGATTTTGCCAGTGTACGTCAAGCCTGAGCATATGCATGGGTCTGTCAAGTGGGATATACACTGAGCCCATCACCAACCCACACTCTAGCCACGTGCCTGGCCAGGCCCAGAGGAAGTGGTTAACTCAGGATGTGCATCTTCATTTTAGTGGATTCAGGGGTGGTGAAGAGGCATCTTTTGGGAAAGGCAGAGCACCTGAATCTGGATAGCTAGAAGGCCCTGATTTATGGCTGAGGTATGACTATACTTGGTATCAGACTAAGGTGACCAGACATCCCGCTTTTGGCGGGACAGTCCCCATTTTTAACAATTTGTCCTGCATCCCGTGGCATTTTTAAAAAGTCCTGATTTTTGGAAAGAATGCACAACAAGCTAGGGAACGGCAAGAGATAGACCAAATTTTTAATCAAGAACTCCCTCCCCACCGGTCAATGGTGTCCCACTTTACCAATGTTAAAATCTGGTCACCTTATATCAGACCCATACCAGAGCTGATTTTTGACAGTCAGGGAAGTATGGCATCAGGTCAGTTAAAGGCAGAGATGCCAGAAACAGCTGTGTGCTACCTGGAAAGTTTGTGTTTTCTTAAGACAGGTTCTGAAAACCATAATTCCAAGACACAAGCATTAAGAAATGTAAGAATAAACTTTTGGCCACTCTATTGAACTCATGCAAAGAACCTCTCCTCTGAGCCCATCTTCCTTCTACTTCTTGATTTACCATTAAAAAGTCTAACATGAAAGTAACATGTGCTGAAAGTAGGCCCTAGATATAACTGATGCTCACAGGTAAGGTTTCTATCCACCAGATTTCCTCTGCTCTGTTCCCAAGCTCCCCAGACACCACTGCTACCCATCTCAAATATAATGGTAAAAGAATAAAGACAGAGTTTTACTTTTATACTTGCAGCCATGTGGACTGTTGTCTTGCCCCTGGTCACCATTCATGCCATCTTTATAGCATGGGATCAGCCATCTGCTCAGCACCTTTATGCACTACTGTCCAGTCCATGTGACCTGGTCAGGTTGGTAGGACCAACCATCATCTGGGCCCTGCAACATAAAGCAGGCACTGAACTCTGGTACCTCTTCAGGCTCAAGGCCTTTTATAGACTAAACTTGATCTTCTTTTTCATCCTCTTTCTGATTTTTAAATATCAATGAAGATAATTGTTCAGAAGCAACTTGAAATTAAATGTCTGGGGAAGCCAGGATAGCTCAACAGGTTGAGCACTTGCTTTGCAACTATGAGGACCAGGGATCAAGTCCTGGCCCCGGCCAGTGCAAACCCATATGCCAAATTGTGGCACAACTGGTAACCTCTAAGAGGGCAGTAAAGGTTCTCCCCTCCCATGTGGGAGGTCCCCAATTCGGTTCATGCCCTGTGCAGCCCCATATCCACCTGTGTGGAGTGAAACTACATCACAACTAATTATGTACAACTATGGAGACTGCTCTGGGCCCTTTCCCCTTCTCTCCCCCTGCCCCCCTCACCTCTCAAACAATAAAATAAATCTTAAAAAAAAGAAGTCTTGATTCCATCATCAGAAGAGAATAGTGCTAGCTGATGTGGGTCCTCTCTCAGCCCTAATAAAAACTTATCAAGTACTTAGCATTTGTCAAGCACTGCATGAGGGCTTCAATCAGATGATCTCAGGTCATCCTCCCAGCAGCCCTATGAAGTAAGCCTTACTACACTCCCCATTTTACAGAGAAAGAAAGGGTTAGGGGAGGTGATGTGATTTGCTGAGTCACAAACTCATCAAGAATGAGGCAGGATTCAGACTCTAGCTTTGGATATGTTTTAAGAACCAGCGTCATTCTTAATAAAATACTGAATAAAATCAGATGAATACCACACACACAAAAAGATGCCTCATCTATTCCTTTGTATTTTTAGCTATTTATACAACAGGTTTCTATTCACCTACTCACAATTAATGAATGCTCTTTTGGGAGAAGAGTTTTGGTAAATATGATGAGGTCTTTAAGCACCTGGCTTGCTATGTACTATGAGAAGATGGAAGACATTTTTCTTTTTAAGTGGCTCTTAAAAGAATGAATGCACAACCAGGGAGGAAAAAAAAAAACTTTTCCCTCATTGATAATGAATGTTCATCAACTCTTACCCTAACATTCCAATTTGTAGCAATTAGAGTTGAAGCTAAAGCCAACAACAAATATTAATAGTTGCTCCTGTTTAAAAAAAAAAAAATCAAATATTATTTAAGGAAGCTTTATACATCAGGTAACATTACCAGCATGTGTATTTTGCCTCAGATTACAAAGCTGATCTCTTATTAAACACTAGGCATGTCAACTCATTTATGACTCAAAGAAGTCACACAATAATAATCGTTTAAATATATTTAGCACTTTCACATACATTATCTCTTCTAATGTTGGTGCAAAACCGATTGTCCCTACTCTAGAACTGAGGAAACGGGGGCTAATTTTAAGACTTCCCAATTGCCCAAGTTGCTGTCACAGTCACCTGCAAAAATGCAAATCTGATCAAGTTCCTCATTCTTATATCCCCCAATCCAAGTCCATCCTACCCCTTACCCCCAGTTCACAATCTTCCAAAGCAGGGGTCTCCAAACTATGGCCCGGCCCTCTCATCCGGCCCATGGAGACCTTTTTATCTGAATAAAATAATATTAAATAAATAATTAAAAACAACATCTATGTTTTGATTCTTTTTTATTTGGACCTCGAATGTGTAGTCGGCCCCCAAACTGCTATTTGATAGTTAATGTGGCCCGCGGGCTGAAAAGTTTGGAGACCCCTGTTCTAAAGGATCTGAGTAGCCTGCAGGACACACACGAGGGGCCATAAAGCCCTTGGTGACCAGATTCCCAGCTATACTCCAGCTGCAACCCTGCCTGCCCTGGCCACGCACCAGAACAGCCTGACAAGCCACCTGCATTTCCCTCCGTGCTCTTTCTTTCTTACCCCCATACTTTACCTGGATTTCCCTCCGCACCTTTTTTTGTTCTTTACCTGGAAAGTACCTCCTTTAAGATTGAGCTCAAGCATCATTTCTAGTCTGAATCCTTTCCCAACAAACACCTTGAAGGTAGAGCTGATTCCTCCTTCCAAACCAAATGCTATTATGCACAGCGCTCTGGGTAATAAAGAAAACTCTTCACTGCATTAGGTGATCTACAGATTAGTTAAGAGGCCTAAAAATTACTGATTTAGGAAGAAAAGGTGTACATGGCCAGTCAGTTATGAAATCTTAAAAGAACTGAAAAATTAAAAATGCCAAAGAGAAATGAAGGAATTCATGTTATTAATAGTTCCTTATTAATACATCCAATATGTTGGATGTACATATGATATAGTATAGTAAACAAGATTTATTCTACTTACCAAAATACAGCCTGAGTCAGGGAAAAGCTTTAGAAACTTTTTTTTAAATGGCAGTGGGATGGAGTATCACTTTTCTTACTGTTGTACTTACTCAACAGTTTTAAAAGTACAGGCAAACGTTTCAGTCTTTTTAAGATGTTTGTATGATAGCAATGTTTTCCTAGGAAGACTTTCTTAATGGCATGGCATCATATTTATTTTATAATTCATAAAGCAGATGTTGAAAATATTTTGTTCCACCTGTTCATCCTTTTTCCTCTCCTAGCTATCCTTGTTCAAATAACTACATAGTATGCCTGGGCTATACCACATAGGCAGAAGTCCAGAGAAAAACAGGCTTTACAAAACCAGCATTACTGGTAATTCTCCAGAGGCAGAGCCCTTGGCTTTCAAAATTTTCAGTGAGTGAGTCTATGAATGAACCACCTCAGTCCAGCCCTGCCATGGCCAGGACTGTGTCCCAGTTACCGGCCTTCCTCCAAAGATTTAATTAGCCTGAGTTTGCAAAGCAGGGATAACCAATACAACTTGGGTGGGAGTTAGCTGGTGGTGCAGACTCCTGCCCACAGCTCATACAGACAGGTCTTTAAAAGGGTCTCCATTCAGTCCTCTAGGCCAGAGAGGGAGAATTGTCCTTTGGCCAGTCTTTTAACCTTTGGTGCCAGAGTTTGCTGCATTCTTTAATCACTGCTCATTGCCATGACCCACGAAATCATGCCTGGAAGCTGCAGGGAATTATACAATTCTTAAAATCAATTCCTGTGGCTCAGAGCAAAAAAAAGATAGGCCAGGCCTGAGGTAAACAAGCACAAAGTGCTGGCTCTACTGTCGCTACGAGAGCAACTACTATGGGTTAGGAGCATGACATATAAATTTACTATCTCCAATCCCCACGGAAGGAAACTGAAGATCAGACAAGTTAAATAATTTTCCCAAGGACCGGGATTTGAACCCATGGCCACCTAGCTCCCAGCCCTGCCATGCTGTCTACTACATTCCACCAGTGACCTTCCTGAAAGCCTGGGCTTTTTGCATTGTATTTGGTCTTTATCACAAGAAATCAGGCGAGCCACCAAGATTACCTCTCTCTTTCTAACAGAACCAGGGAGATGATGGAGGATTCCCAACTTGCACCCTTCAGATAAAAGTACTACACCAATCCCTTCATTGTGAATGGGCAGAGGCCAAAGTCAACTTGATGTCCAAATGCCACAAATGTCCAAAGAGGTCTAGTTTGCAGAAACCACCCTAGATTCTAGAGCATCTGGACCTTTCAAAGAGTGCTCTGACAAAATTAGTGTCAAAGGAAAGGTGATGGACTTTGGAGCCAAACAGGCCCAGGTTTCAATCCTGCTCTGTACTTCTAGTTGGGAAACACATTCAAACACGTGGTAAGTAACTCTTCATCTCTCTTCTCTTCCCAGCAGCCCTCTGCTCATATATAGAACCAGCCCTGGCATTGCTTGTCCTGATATCATTAGGGAGAATTTGCATTGACAATTAGTTCACTGCTAATGCTGCCTTTTCAAATATGGCATGGGGGCAAGATGGCAAAAATACTAAAATTGGAATGTCTCTTGTCTCTTAGGCCAATAAGTACTAAAAAATATTAATTTGTACCTCTTTGTATTATCCCCTCTATTAGGTAACTGAAATAGAAGTTCCTATCAATTTGTATTAATTACAGACCCTAAATAAAGCTAAAATAAAGACCCTCAAATAATGGCAGCCTAAATAAGATGGAGTCTTCCTTCTCTTACACCTACTACATGCATAAACAGCCCAGGGATCCACCCTCCTACCGTCTCCTTGCTCTGCCATCCAGAAGATATCCTCATTCAAAAGAGGATGCAGCATCACACCCACAGTCCAGAAAGCAGGTAGGAGAGGGGGAAAAAGAAATTAACCCCTGTAAGAACAGAAATTGCATACATCATTTCCATTCACATCTCTTAGAACTTAGTCAGATTGCCTCACTTAATTGCAAGGGGGGCTCGGAAATAAAGACACAATGTGAAGCTAACAATTTTATTATGATAAAGGAAAATTGGATATGGATGAGAGGGAATATAAACAGTAGTTGCACCATCCAAAGGCACCCACACTAACTCCTCTCCTATACAACATATTTTCTACCTTGCTCTCTAATGGAATCTTTGGTGGATTGAGTTACTGGCTCCAATTTTTCATATATCCCTGTGTCCACCTCTTAGTCATGCAACCTGGCAATTCCTCCCATCTCTCTAGGAGACATGTACCTTCCTGCCCCTTGACTTGGGCTCAGCCATCTAACTTATTTTGGCTAATACCAGTGAATGTGACATAACCAAAGGCTTCAGTAGTGCTAGGGTAAATGGGTTTGCCCTCTTACACATATGACATCACCTTGAGGAGAGTTTTCCCTGGGTAGCTGTGGCCCCTGCAGCATGGGGTCTAGCATGAACACACATGGAACAAAGGTGTCCTGGCCAAGACAGACCTGGGGCAAGAGCAGACCCAGCACAGCCTTCAGAACCCACAGCAGAGCCACCTAGCCAAGGCCAGTGTGATCATCCAACTCACAGATCTGTGAGGATAAATGCTTAATGCTACTTATATGCCATTGGGATTTGGGTTATTTTGGGCTGTTTATATTCCACATGGCATTACTGGAGCAACACCTACTAAATGATTCATGTCCTTGGGCTCTAATCCAGTAGCTCCCTATGGAGTTATTTTCCATTTGTCCCTTCAGATACCTTCACCACCATTAGCTTTGGGAGGTATTAGATCTTTATGGGCTCCCTTGGCTTCTGGCTTCTAGCCAGGTTTGAACAATGAGAGGCACTGGCTGTGAAGAAAGAATGAAGTAAGATTATTTATCTCCCTGCCGTCCTCCCTGAAGGTCACCAGGGATAGGTTGCATCCCTCTACCAAAGGTCACATCTCCTGTCAGGTTGTCCAGCTCTCTCTGGATCCAAAGGTGAAAATGTCCTCTTGCATCTAATAATGGCTATCAGCTGTCACTAGCCCCAAGATTCTGCACTATCCTTTATTATTTTCCCTAAACCCTGCTCACGTCTTTGTCAATTGCCCCTTTATTTTCCCCTCAATTAGCCAGCTTGAGGGTAGCATCTTTTTCTGGATAGATCCTACCTGCACCACACCTCCACCTCCAAAGCCTTTGCTCATCCTATCACTGGCCTCCATCCTGCCAGGTAGTGTGTCCTCCTCTTCAAAGAACATCCCTCTTTCAAGACACTTCCTCAAAAGTCTCCAGCCCCTAGTGAGCTCTTTCTTCCTTTATTTACCCCAAGACCTATTACCTGCACCATATCATCAACACTTTCATACCAAAGCACAAGTCTGTGTACTGTGCTCTGGAGAGCCAAAGGACCCCTGAGAAGGTGCCATATTGGTTGGGAAGAGAGCAAGTATAACTCCCCAGAAGGCTACATATTTACTTCATAGTCATATGTGAGGTTTGATGTGAGGTTCACTGTTTCTTTAACAAGTTTGAAAACTTTGATGCAATTCATTAGTCTTAAATTTTTATGAATATAAATCTTATCCACAAAAAAATGATTTAAATATCTCCAAAATCAAGAAACTTGTATTATCCCTTTGTTATAGGAGTAAATGAAAGGTGGACAGATGGAAGGATGAATGAATGGCTAGACAGATGGATGGACAGACACACGGATAGGGTGGTGGATGGGTGCATGGATGGATAGATGGATGGATGCTTAGATGCTTGGATGCGTGGATGCATGGATGCTTGGATGTATGGATGCATGAATGAATAGATGGATAGATGGATGGATGAATGGACAGATGCATGGATGGATCAATCAATCAATCAATGGGTCCAGGGGTAGATGGATGGAGAGACCCATGGATGGACAGATGGGTGGACGCATGGACAAATGGATGGGATGTATGGGTGGGATGGATGGATGGATAGATGGATGGGCAGGCGCTGGCCCCATCATAAACAGCCTCTTCACAGATTCTTCCCTTTCTTTATTAATTTTAGGAATATATCTTTTGCTCCTACACAAATCCTACTGGAAGCATCTCTCCTAGAACTTCAACCAAACTCCCAAAGGCCAACTGAAGGAGCTGAAGGCCAGACGGATGTGGGAGATGGGCTGTTTGGATTTGGCCACACTAGGTACCTCCAGATCCCACTTACTGAGACTTGAGAGGTAAGTAGCACAAAAACAGTGGCCCAGAAGTCTGACGCTATGGGAGATGCTGCTCAGATATACAAAAGGTGTCCCCAATGAACTTGCAAACATGTTTTTAAAAATCTATAATCCTGCCCTCCAAAAAGATTTTCTAGTTCCAGCCTTTCACTATGATGTTCATAGAAATTAAAGTGAATAATCATTTTTCTCTTGCTTAATTAGCATATACAATGGTTATGTTCTGTAGCACTCACACTACCTTGTTTTGATGGTAATAATAACTTGTTTCTAAATGATTATTTGCTATACCTCCCTTTGAACAATACCATGAGAAAAGAAGCTATTTTTTCTCCAAAGGTATATAGTTTGGGGACCATTTTATAAAATAGGCAGGATTTGAGTTTCTAAGATGCCACTTAATTGGTGTTCTACAAAATGATAATCATTTTATACCAGAACTTTACCTATTTAAACCCTATACCTACAACTTCAGGTGAAGTGTACCAAGAGTCCTGAATCAATAGGCACAAGTCCTGAATCAGTCAATGCTGGGATGGTTCAGCCGGTTGAGTGATCATCTTACAGCCCCAGGGTCCAAGGATTGAATTCTAGCCCCAGCCTGTGTGGACCCATATGCTGAACTGGGGTGTGCCCTCAGTTTGGTTCTCACCAGGATAAGCTTCCTATGCAGGAGGCCCCCAGTCCAGTTCCTGCCCTGCACAGCCGTGTACCACCTGTGGAATGAAACTATGTAGAAAGCTAATGACATGCAACTATGGAGACTGCTCTGGGCCCTTGCTGTTCTGTCTGTCTGTCTCTCTCTCTCTCTGTCAAAAACAATAAAAATAAATCTTAAAAAAAAAAAAGAAAAGAAAATAGGCACAAGGAATAATCACCAGCCCCTTCATATTGACCCTGGCATTTCTCAAAAAGGGCAGAAAAGTCTAGAAAAATTGGTTGATAGATGGATAGATATATAGGGAGGGAAGAATGAAGACATAGAGAGGTACAAAGATAAACAGAATAGAAGAGAAGGCAACTGAGGGTCAGCAAGGAGAAAGATGTTATTTGTTTTTTAACCCAGAGTCCATTTGAAGGAGTTTCCATGGAAAAAGCACTGCCCTTAAAGTCCACTAAAGTTCTCCACCTGCTCCCAACACCCTTTTCAACTTTGTAGCTATAATGTCTAGAAACAACAGAGCCCCAGAAATTCCCTTTTCCTGTTGTCATTTTTCCATCACAGGCAACAGGATCACACACATTGCATTTTCCACAGTCTGCAATAAGAATCAGCACCTTGGTCAACTGGCACTGGCATCTGGGACTGTTGCTTTCCTCCTCCCATGGGGACAACTTTCTTCCCTCTGTCATTCAGCTCACTGACGTGCAGTCTGGAACAAAGGGCACCTAGTAAGACCAGAGCAGGGGAGCTGGGAACCCAGCATTAGTTATCCAAATACAAATGATCCCAGGAGCAGATCTGCCAGGGGCCACCCCCACCCCCACCCCAGGAAGGCACCTTGCACCACTGAAAAGCAGGCAAGGTTGGTCTTCTGCTTAATCATTTGAATAAACTCTGGAGTCTCAGCCTTTCTGCTCCAGCCCCCTTGTTATTTCTAAGAAATAATCTCATACTTAGTGTCAGAGACTATGTAAAAAACAAACAAACAAAAAACCATACCACTTCTCATAAGAAAATACACCAATCCCCAAGCTTAGCACTTTGAGGACAATGTCCTGAACCACACAGCCTGGTATATCCTCTAAGCCTCACGTTCTCCTGGGACCCCTCTGATCCCTGCTGTCATCACAACAAAGAGGGAGCACTGCTCCTTCAACATACACCCAAGTATGGACCAGATCCATTCCTTTCATTTTCTCCAGCTTAGAAGAAGGCTTTACACTAAAGGCTAGAGCACAACAGAAGGCAAATAGTCACAAAGAATCCAGTTGCTAGATAACCAAAGCTCACTATCCATGGAAGATTACAGGAAAAAGAGGTCTTACCTGGATTCCTTCCTCCCTTCCTAGCTCCAGGTTACCACCAGACATCACCTTTAAAACCTTCCACCTAGGTGATGCCAGGATAGCTCAGTGGTTAAGCACTTGCCTTGAAATCACGAGGTCAGGGGATCGATTCCTGGCCCCGACTCGTGCAACCTCACATGCTGAACTAAGGTGCAACTGCTAACCACTGGGTTGGCTCAATGGTGAAGGTTCTTACCTCCCATGAAGTAGGCCCCGGTTCAGTGGTTCAGTTCCTGCCCTGCATGGCCCCACATCCACCTATATGGAATGAAACCATGTCATAACTAATGATGTACAACTCTGGGCCCACGCTCCTCCTATCTCTCTCACCTTCTCTCAAAAAAAAAAAAAAGAGAAAAAAAAGCCTTCCATCCAGGAGCACCTCTTGGCATCCAGACCCCTGAAGTGTCCCTCTTCTATATATACAGGTGCAAGACCAACAGGTCATGAATATGAAGACAGACCTTTCAACCTCTCCCTACAAAGGTCTGTACCACAATAACCAAATCTCAGTGAAACTCCAAGGCCATTAAAAAAAAAAAAAACAAGACAGAGGAAGGGGTAGGGAAAGAGAAGGCAAACATTGGTGAAAAGTCTGGGAAGGTAATACTTCACCCAAAGAAGCATGTCTCCAAAGGTGACCTCAGTTATTGTGGGGAGGAATGAGAACAGGAAATAAAAAGGGGCATGGCATTTATATGTGATTATGGCCCATGATATTTTCCTCTTTGTTGATGTTGCTTTTTTTTTTTAAGATTTATTTTATTGATTTTTGACAGAAACAGAGACAGAGAGAGACAGAGAGAAGGGGGAGGGCGCAGAGCAGTCTCCATAGTCAACATTAGTTTTCCATACAGTTTCACGCCACAGGTGGTCACAGGGCTGCGCAGGGCAGGAACTGGGCCGGAAGCCTTCCACATAGGTCCCGACAAGAACTGAACTGGGGGGCACACCCCAGTTCAGCATGTGGGTCCGCATGGGCTGGGGCCGGGATTCAATCCTCGGTCCCTGGGGCTTCAAAGTGAGCGTTTAACTTGCTGAGCCATCCCAGCTTTCCCAATGTTACTTTTTTTTAAAGCAGTTTTAGATATACAGAAAAATTGATCAGAAAGTACGAGTTCCCACATATCCCCTCTCCTTTCCCCACACACACTCAATTTCCCTTATTATTTACATTTTGTGTTGATGATACAGTGGATGAACCAATATGGATTCATTATTACTAAGGTCCATAGTTTACTTTGAACCCTCACTGTGTTGTATATTCTGTGGATTTTGACAAACAGAGCATGATGTGTTCATCATTACTGGATTATACAGAATTGTTTCACTGCCCTACAATCCCTTGTGCTCCATCTATAAGTAAACCATGTTTGATGAACAAAACATCAGAATAGCAGATCTGACAAAGTCTTCTGCATAAAGTTGTGAATATGTATTTTTTAAAAGCTTAAAAAGATCCCCTCCCATAAATCATATTTGGTAAATTTAATTTCCTTTTCATTGGTGAGACTGACATTATGCAAACCCTAAACTCTGAAGAAAAGCCCAGGCCCCCATGTTTGTCCCATGACTCATCCCTCCATTTAAAGCCAGCCCTGGGGAGGGTCCAGCTAGCATTACATGCATATCTCAGAAGGTCTAGAGGGAGAGAAGAGACCCCAAAGCAGTTCTGAGACAGAAGTAAGCAGCCTCATTTTTCTCCTCTCATTATTCCTCTCCATAATCCAGGCAGGCCTCCAAAATCTTATTAGTAGAAACAACAACAAAAAGAATAGAGTCAATAATATTGTGATAAGTTAGCATGGTGGAGTGATCACATTGTAAGGTAGAAAAATATCAAATCACTATATTGTGCACCTGAAACTAATATAACTCATATAATATTGTATACCAACTATACCTAAATAAAATAATAAAATAAAAATGAAAAATCCATCACTGTAAAAGCATAATAACAAATAAAACAACATGGGAGGTGATTTTTATCAACATATTGTGATTGCCTAATTAAAGCCCAAACAAGCCACAAGACTTAAAGAGATGCCACATTATGATTTAAAAAAAAAAAAATCGGGAGGTCATCAAGATGGCGGTGTGAGAGGAGCTCTTGAAACCTCTACTGGAAAGACAACAATTTAAACAACTAAAATCCAGATAATCCCTAAGTAGCTCACAGCCTCAGCTGAGAGACCCAAGAAAATTCCTAAAGCTGGAGAAACGGAGGCGAGTGAGATAGAAAAAAAGGGAGCTGTGTGGAGACTCGCCATGGAGCTCAACCCGGAGACCCACCCAGTGACCAACCCAGAGGCTGACCTGAGTCCATCAGAGGAGAGACTGACTGAGGTGGGAGCTGGGGGAGCGGGTCCAGGAGCAGAACGACTCTGGGTGGGTTGGAGGCCTGGAACGGACAGAGGTGGAGGCACAGACGCCAGAGTGCGGGGTGGACAGAAAAGTGGGCACAGCTGATTGTGGCGAGAGGCCCCGGTGGGAGTGCGGGGGGAGCAGCCGGGGCGTGGAGAGGGCGGCCAGAGCGCGGGGCAGGAGGCCGGGGCGAGGCACCAGCAGCAGCCAGAGATCAGCGTGGTTGACCAGAGTGAAGAGCCGGCTGCCGGTACCTGGATCAGACGGCTGGAGCTGGGGGCCAGTGGAGCATGAGGCTGACAACTGGAGCTGGAGGCAGGTGTTCCAGTAGCTGGAGCTCCGACAATGGGAGTGTGTTGGTGGCTGAGGTACAGAGTGGCCCTCAGTGAGGTGAGGCCCCAACAGGACCACTGCGTGTGGCCTTGGACACAGAGCCTGGCTGCTTCCCCTTGCTGTCTCCCAGGCCTCACCCTGCAGGCCTCACCCACGAGGGGCCTTCAGTGAGCTGCTACCAGGAAGCCACCATTACCCTGTGATGCAATCAGACCTGCACCTTTCGCAACAAACCCCACCCCCACTCTTCCCACTAAAGCCAGCAGAGGGAAGCCGCCATTACCCTGTGAAGCCTCCATTACCCTGTGAAGCAAACAGACCTGTGCCTTTCTGAACAAGCCCCGCCCCCACCTGTCCCGCTGAAGCCAGCAGAGGGATCTAGGTGTGGCAGCTTCTGACAGCACTGGGATCTCAGAGGCATAGAATACCATCACCCACTGTACCTTCCCAAAGAGGAGGCATACAGAGACCAGGGCAACTGAGTCAAAGAGAAGCCCATCTCCTAGGAAGTCTCCCACTGTGAGAAAATGAAATAAGTAAGAGGAAATATTATAAGACACTAACACCAGCTAGGAAGTAAAAGAAAGATACCTTCACATCTACCAAGGGAAAAGTTCTCATGTCCAGGAAACAAAATGCTCCAGCAGCGATTAATACTCCTTTGAACAAAAGAGCTCAGAAAGAAAGAGAAAAATTTCCAGAAAAGGAACTTGAAGATATGGAATTATATGAGCTAACTGACAGAGAATTCAAGGCTGCAATTATAAAAACAAAGAGATCAAAGAAAATTGGCAGAGTACACAGAAGGAGCTAAATGATCTCAAAAAGGAAATGGAATCTATGAAAAAGATGCAAATAAAAATTCTAGAGATAAACAACACAATGAAAGAAATGAAAAATGAAATAGCTAGCATAGGAAGCAGAGCTGACCAGATGGAGGAAAGAATTAGTGAAATCAAAGATAAAAATCTGGAAATGTCACAGAAGGAAGAAGAGAGAGACCTAAAAGCTAAAAGAAATGAAAGGTATCTATAAGAACTATCTGACTCCATTAGAAAAAAAAAAAAAAGAATAATAGGTATTCCAGAGGGAGCAGAGGACAAGATGGGCAGAGAGAATCTATTCAGACAAAGAGAGGATGAGAACTTCCCAAATCTATGGCAAGAACTGGAACCTCAAATCCAAGAAGGAAACAGGACCCCTAGCTACTTGAATCCTAACAGACCCTCTCCAAAGCACATTATACTGAAGACGTCAAAGGTCAAAGACAAAGAAAGAATCCTCAAGGCAGCCAGAACAAAGAACGCCATAACCTATAAAGGAAAGCCCATCAGACTCTCCTCAGATTTCTCAACAGAAATTGTACAAGCCAGAAGGGAATGGAACAAAGTATTCAAAATAGTCAAAAAAAAAATTACCAGCCAAGAATCCTATACCCAGTGAAGCTATCCTTTAGATATGAAGGAGGAATAAAGACCTTTGCAGACATACAAAAACTGAAGGAATTCTCCAACACAGGCCAGCATTAAAAGAAATACTGACAGAGGCGATTGGACCTGAAACAAAAAGTAAAAGTAAATAGGGATAAACTAGAACAACAAAAATATAAAAAGGGGAGGATGTAAAGACTTAAGTTTCCAAAGAGAATGGAGATAAGAAACATCCTTAAGAAAAGGAACCACTGCATACATGAAACTTTCTTTTATATAAAGTTCATGGTAACCACTAAAAGAGAACTTAGAACTGGGACATGTAAAAACAAAAGATGAAAATATAAAAACAGTCATAAACACCATCAAACTAAAATAATCAATGGGAAGAAAAAAAGCAAAGAAGCAATAAAAAAAAAAGAGCTACCAGAAAACAAAAGATAAAATGGCTATAGGAAAGCCTCATATATCAATCATCACCCTAAATGTAAATGGACTGAACTTACCAATAAAAAGACACAGAGTAGAAAACTGGATTAAAGAACAAAAACCAACCTTATGCTGTCTACAAGAGACACAACTCAACCACAAGGACAAACACAGACTCAAGGTGAAAGGGTGGAAAAAAATACTCCAAGCAAATGGCACCCAGAGAAAAGCAGGTGTAGTCATACTTATATCTGACAAAGCAGACTTCAGGATCAAAAAGATAATAAGAGACAAAAATGGACATTTTATAATGATAAAGGGGACAAGAAAATATTACACTATTAATATATATGCCCCCAACCAAGAAGCACCCAAATTTACAAAACAACTACTAACAGATCTAAAAGGAGAAACTGACAAAAACACAATTATAGTAGGGGACTTAAACACCCCATTGATAGCCATGGACAGATCATCTGAACAGAAAATAAACAAAGAAATATCAGCTTTAAACGATACATTAAAGCAACTGGACATAATTAACATTTACAGGACACTTCATACTAAAACACAGGACTATACATTTTTTTCCAGTGCACATGGAACGTTTTCAAGGATAGACCACATGCTGGGACACAAAGCTAGCCTCAGCAAATTTAAGAAGATTGAAATCATACCAAGTGTATTCTCCGATCACAAAGCTTTGAAATTGAAGATCAACTACTAAAAGAAAGCAGGAAAATCTCCATATACATGGAGATTAAACAACATGTTATTAAAAAATGACCAGATCAAAGAAGAAATAAAAGAGATTTAAAAAATACATAGAAACAAATGACAATGAAAACACAACATACCAAAATTACTGGGATGCAGCAAAAGCAGTAATAAGAGAGAAATTTATATCACTACAAATTTATATCAAGAAACAAGAAAAATTACAAATACACAAACTAATATCACATCTTCAAGAACTTAAAAAAGAAGAACAAAAAACACCCAAAGCCGAAGAAGAATAAAGGAAATAATAAAAATTGAAGCAGAACTAAATGAAATAGAGAATAAAAAAACAACAGAAAAAATTAATACGACAAAGAGCTGGTTCTTTGAAAAGATTAATAAAATTGACAAACCCCTAGCTAGACTCACCAAGGGAAAAAGAGAAAACACACAAATAATCCGAATTAGAAATGAAAGAGGAGAAATTACAACCGATACCACAGAAATACAAAGGATCATACAAAAATACTATGAAGGACTATATGCCACCAAATTTTGCAACCTAGAAGAAATGGACAAGTTTTTAGAAATATATATCCACCTAGACCAGGGGTGTCAAACTGGCGGCCCGAGGTAATTTTTGGTGGCCTACGATGCTCTGAAATAGAATGAAAATAGAAAAAATTGTTATGAAGAAAATAGCACTTAGGGGATGATCGAGGCAATACCGTACACACAATTCCCTCGTTAACCCTTTAACTACTGAAGACGAGTATACACGTGGCCCAGAGTGCCTTTCCTGGGGGCCTGTGGGCGTGTATAAACGCGCTGACTCAGTTCTGCCGATGTTTGTAAATGTGATGTGGCCCGTGTGAATCTTGCCTGTTGCACCAAATGGCCCGTGTTTTAATTGAGTTTGACACCCCTGGTCTAGAAGGATGGACTGTGGCTGGGAGTGGAGAAAGGGAAGAGATATTAAGCATCCCCTCTTTTTTTTTTTTTTTCTTGCCTTTCAGCTAGGCGGGTTGGGGTCCTAGTGTAACACTTTTCAGAGCTTCTGGATTAACTGCTTATTCTATATACGTGTAGAACATCACACAAGTTCTTCAATAAGACATCTTCAGGTCACATCTTTCCAAATGGAGGAAGAAACCTTGATACATATTAGTGTGCTAGTAAATACACAGCCCCAAACACATGGACTCATACACAAAGCCAAGCTAAGTAGGTCCAATGCATATCCAGCATCTGAACTTACCAGCACACAAATCATCATTCAGCAATCATTCCACCCTTGTTTTCAAGTTTTCATTCCCCATGATATTCCCTGCATTAGCTGTTAGAAATTTCTCTTGCATGTCTCAAGCCTTGAGCTCTTCCCTGTATTAGACTGCTAGGGCTGTATAGCAAAGTACCACAGATGGGGCAGCTTAAACAATAGGAATCAAATTTCTCACAATTCTGGGGGCTAAATGTCTGAGTTTGAGGTGTTGGCCGGTTTGGTTTCCCCAAAGGCTTCTCTCCTCAGCTTACAGATGGCCACCTTGCTGTGCTCTCACATGATTTTCCCTTTGTGTATCTGTGTCCTAATTTCCTCCTCTTACGAGTATACCAGTCATGCTGGATTAGGGTCCACCTTAAAAACCTCATTTTAACGAAATTACCTCTTTAAAGAATCTGTCTTTGGGGAAGCCGGGATGGCTCAATGGGTTAAGCGCTCACTTTGCAGCGCCAGGGACCGAGGATCGAATCCCGGCCCCGGCCCATGCGGATCCATATGCTGAACTGGGAGCTCCCCCAGTTCAGTTCTCTCTCTGTCTCTGTATCTCTCTCTGTCAAAAACAATAATAAATAAACAAATAAATAAACAAATAAAACAGACATTAAAAAAAAACTCTTAAAAAAAAAAGAATCTATCTTCATATATAATCACATTCTGAGGTACTGTGGGTTAGAACTTAAAGTATTTGGGCTTGGGGGTGGGGGGACAATTCAGCCCATAAGACACCCCATGCCTCCTTCACTCTTAGGAAATGACTATTTCTCCCATTTTATTAAAAATGTTGAGACTAATCAAAGTGTACTTTTCAAAATTCCCCCAGTCCATTTTAATCTCTCTGTGCCTTTGCCTATTCATTCCTTCTGTCAGGGAAGAAGTCCCTCTCACCTGGGCCACAGCCCTCCCGTCTCCCTGTGCCCTCTGATCCCATCCATCCACACCTGTCCGTAGAACCAATTCATTGCACCATTTGGAGGCTCCAACACATTGCCTCCCCAAGAACATGCCACTTCAAGAAATCTTTCTATATGGTAGGGGTGGCCAACAAGTCGATCGCGGTCGACTGGTCTATCGCGAGGCCAATTTTGGTCGATCGTTGATCGCTCGCAATGTCTGCGGTGGAATTCGCGAGGCCAATTTTGGTCGATCATTGATCACTCACAATGTCTGGGGTGGAAATCTGTGTACCATGGACTTTGAAGTGATTGTAGAAGACAAAACTTTCTAGCAATACCGGTAGTTTAATGCATTCTGGGAATTTGCCAAGGTCATAAATTCCTAGAATTCTGACAGCCTGACACTGTGATCTCCGCCCACCCAGACATTTACATTTTGACTTATGTGTTACACTTGTCACCGGACGCAACCCGTAAACGCAACAGTTACGACTCGACTCATCAAAGAACACAGTCAGTTAGCTTGAATATTTGGTAGTGTCATACGGTAGCTTCTTTTCTTTTGTATTAACAGTATTATTATCAATCAATATTATTTATCCTCAGTGACCATGTTGAGTTTCAATTTTTCTTCTGTTTAAAATGTAAGTACCTTTTCTTTGTTTTAAATTAAATTGCTTTTCTTACTTATCTATTTACTTGATAAATGAGCATTCTCGGCAACAGATCTCTAAACTGCAGTCATTACACTGAGAGAAAAATAAGGGACAGTATTACAAATATATTAGGAATAGCAATAATTCTATTTAAATTAAGAAGTCAGTATTGTAAACCGTAATAAATATATTGTAACTTTAACATACTTCTTGTAAATTTGAATATATCTATATTAGATTTTAATATACTTGTATTGTTGTCCCCGATCGTAATATGCAGTATTGTTATTATTTCTCTCAATGTAACGGAGATAATTGCCGCAGTTCATGAGTTTTT
>PVKE010015881.1:0-32793 GCA_004027555.1 Craseonycteris thonglongyai
TTATTTACTTTGTATTATGTTTTGTATATATGTTTCTTTGTGTGTATATAATTTGTACAATAAATTTATTATTTTAAAATTATTTTTGTTTATTATTTTTTATTCTTGTTCAATAATAAATATCCTTAGAAATAGCTGGTGCCCGCCGCCCTACCGATATTTTAGAATGCGCCCTAGGGTATAAAAAGGTTGGGAACCCTGTCTTAGGCTGTTAGAAAGTCACTCTCGACCACATTGCGAAGATGATGACCCCCCAGCTCAGAGAGGTGGAGGCGAGGGTACCCAGCTGCTCTTGGCCGTGGCTCTTTCTGCAGCTTCATCGCAGGGTCCGGAGGGGCTCAGGTGGACCCACGTTGGCCGGAGAAGGAGAGCAGCAAACGCGAACAGAGCACCTGAACTAGGGCGGCAGCCGTGGGGACAGAGAGAAGGGGACTGAAGCTAACCCGCCGTGGCCCGGAGGTGAGCCCACACGGAGATCATGTGATGGGCCAGACAAGAGGGCGACCGCGTTGTTAGGAGACCGACTGGACCACCGCCCAGCTGGACGTTCTGACGGGTCTGATGTTGCAGCCAGAGCAGCCGCCCAGACCCAAGGTGGTTCCTGGGACATTTTATTGTCCCCAGAGCCAAAGCCTCCAGAGCAGACCAGTGGGACAAGAAGAGACCCAACCTCTGCCCCACTCCCCTCCACACTCACACCCCGGGCACCATCCTTACCTGCCCACATTCACAAACTTCATCAACGCACTTGCCCTCGAACCAAAGAACTCCATCTTGGGCGAAATAGAGAAGATTGAGGATCTGAAGAGACACTTATTTATCTCTTTACCAGACGGTCTAATGAATAATTTCATGTTTGCAAAAGCTCGTTTTGAAATTTGAAGACAAGAGATATATTGCCAAGGCAGCTCTAACACAGCGACATTAATTTTGCACTGAAAGATTTACTCAAAAATTAGATTTTACAATTTTAATGCCTCCATTCTTTTCTTTAAATAAGCTGTGAAATACCGTTAATTAGACTTAAACCCTGGAAGCTTAGACGGTAGAGCTTTGGTATAAGCTACAAAAGAAAGCAAGCTTTTTCACTTGCAAATTAAATCTAAATTCATTACATGCCTAAACCTATAGCACTTGCAGAAATCCTGGGGGGCTGAGGAGGGGTCTTCCGGGGGCTCTTCTGTCTCCCTAAGGAATCCTGGCTGCAGAGAAAGGCCAGATGAAGAGGCAGGAGGGAGGCAGGAGGTGGGAGAGACAGGGATCTGACCGTGTTGCCTCAGGCAGGGTGAGGGCTTTCTTTGGAACATCAGCCTCAGAACTGCCCCTTGGGGAAAAGAAGGTCCAGTGCTAGAAAAAAATCCTCCCTCTTGGAAAGTCACAAGGTTCAAAGAAGTAAACCAGAAAAAGCTAGTCAGCGAACACTGTTTAACTTGGTTTCATTCCAAAGTTCCCTGTTTGTCCGAACACCCAATATCGGCTCTACCCGCTGCCCGGCGGGACCGTCTTCTCCAGGCTCGGCCAGCTCCCTGAGGACGCCCTCCTTCTCCTTAGACACGGCCGTGGAGACCCGGCCCCCACCCTGCTGAGCTCCCCGGGGAGCTGTGAAGAACACACCTTCCTCTCACTGCCCTCCCATATAAAATGGTAGTACTGACAATGAGGCCCACCTTACGTGCATGCAATTAGCTCACTACAGCGCTGGCCCTGCCCGGTCCAGAGTCAGCAGCCACTCAGCGGTGGCTGGGTCCGTGTTCGACTTGGAGAGCCTGAGTTCTCATCACGCAGGAACAGGAACGACATCTACGCGGCACGGGCCAGCTTCATTTGCATCGGCCCATTGAAGGCTTCCAGCAACCGCGTGAAGGCGGGACCTCTGTTCTGCCCATTTCGCAGATGAGGAAACAGAGACCAGGAGACTCGCGTGCCTGAGTGAACTCAGCCAGTCAGTGGCAGACTCACACCTAGGAAAGGTGGCTCCACAGTCTTGCACCCCCAGGGCTGTACCCCCAGGCTCTTTAGATATTCCCTAGACATTTACCTTTCAGAATGAACTGATCTGTGTGTATGTGCAGCGCCTCGCCCGGACCTATACGGGCCGAGTGACCCCAAGTGGCTGGGCCCCTCCCTGCGGTCAGCTGTCCACCCTTCTGTGTTCTGTGAGTCTGGGCGTAGGAGCCCCCGTGGGAATGGGCTTACCAGCTCCGTCAGCTTCTGATTCCCTAAGAAAGAGGAGGCCGGCCCCTCCCGGGCGCGGGCAGCCACAGCCTCGGGTCCAGCCCATCGGAACCCCTGCCACCCGCCGCGGTCCACAGAGGGAGGCGGGAAAGTGGGGGCTGCACAGAGAGCGATAGAGAGGACACCTGACTCGTGAACTGCGTGTTCAGCTCTGACGTCTGAACCTGATGGAATCCGTGTGGGGCTGGAGAAATGAATTGATCCCAGTGAAGGAGCCAGGCCTGCAGCTCCTGGGCCATTAGCAGCCCGCTGTGCAGGGGAGCCCTGCCGAGCAGACATGGGCCGTAGAGTTTGCTCCCCACCACCTGGCGCCTTTCGGAACCGCCCCGGTTGGGCCCAGCCAACCTCAGGGAGGAACGCACAGGCTGGGTACTCAGTAGTCAATCAAGGCGTGGGTCGCCGTTGCTCCAGGCTCGCTGGGGCTTGTACCCTAGTTAGCTGTCCCCAGATCTCCTAGGGGTCATCCAGCCAGGCCCCTTCCTTTGCCAGGGTCACAGCTCAGGGAACCTCCTACCAATGCATCACAAGTGAAAAGCGGGTATTGGTCTCCCCAGATATTTTTTTCTTTCCCTTCCTTCCTCCCTTTTTTCCTTCCTTCCTTTTTTCATTTATTCTCTGTCTCTCTCTCTCACTCTCTCACTCCCTTACTCTTGCACACACACACACACACTCCCCACCCCCCACCCTTCCTTCTGGTCTCTCTGACCACCCGCATCCTTACTGATGCCAGATCCGGAGGGCAGGGGAGGTCGCAGAATGGGGCTGGCATGAATCTTCTTCAAACGAGAGAGATAAGAGAGAGGGAGGGACAGAGGAAGAGAGGCACACTGCAGCCCCCCTCCCCTGCTTTCGGGCCGTCTCTAACCCCAGGCCACCGAATTCATCGCTCACTCTGATTCAGTGGGACAGTTATTTTATATTATTAAAATAAGAGATTATCATCATCACCCATCTCCATCTCCTTTCCAATCTCATCTGAAAAGCCGCCAGAGCCTCCGGCTCCCAGACCCCTAATTCTCTGCCTCGGCTGTTAAATCATTTAACCTGGCAAAGTGTCGGGAGATGCATTTTACATGAGAGACACGAGGCAGGAGGAGGCTGGAGTGACTGAAGACTCTGGAAAGAAACATCTGAGGTGGAGCCCAGGGTCAAGGGAGAGCTGTGGCTGGGATGCAGAGTTAGGAAGGGAAGGGTCCCCCCGAGGTCCCCTCCCGCTTAGGGGACAAGAGCCACGGCCTGATGCCCTTTTGCAGAGAGGCAACTGAGACCCAGCACAGACACCAGTAACGGGCCAGAACGCCAGCCACCCAGCCTCCCCGGGACTGGGGAGAGGGGGCGTTCCCCTGCGGCCCGAGCAGGTGCAGGACTGGGGTCAGGCCCAAAGCTGAGCTGCTGAGCTGGACACCATGAAGCCGTCACAGACTATCTGGGCTGGAAAGACCCTCAAGCACAACGCCCTCAATTTAAGAGAAAACCAGAGCCCAGTGGTCGGTGAGGATGGAGCCCTGGGTACAACCTATTAGCAAACACTGACTGGCCTACGGTGGGAGCCTAAGGATCCTGGCCCCCGGCCCAGTGCCCAAGCTAAAGGGGTTCATCTTGGCTCTGACCTTGGCCGTGTGTGTACACTTAACCCTTTGTAACTTGTAAATGACAACTCTAGTGACCCAGAGCCTGGGTCAGAACACAGGGAAGGTTTGTTTACTCGTGAGCTCATTTTACCAACTTATGTTGAGGGTCTGCCGTGCGTTCGCCTTGCATTGATGGGGACCTAAGGGGGGCTGGACACAGCTGTGCTATCGAGGCTCATGGTCAGATGACCCCGACGAGGCTAATGCCAAACACAAGGCCAGGTGTGCGCTTCCTGTTGAGCACATCATTCTTCTTGATGCTTTATCAATCACACGGGGACTTTGCAAACCATTGTGTGAGAGCCCCCCAAATGCTTGCGTGCCCCAGAGTTCCAGGTTGCTTGTTACTGGCTTGACTTAGAAAGAGGAAGGCAGGCTCCCTAGGCCCTTGGAGTTCCACTTGAGCAGCGAGGTCAGACTGAGCAAATAAAAATGCCCAAGGCCTAATTAAATGCGAATTTCATGTAAACAATGAATAAGATCATTTTCTAATGTAGGTGAATCCCAAATATTGCATGAAACATACTTATACCAAAAATACTTAAAAACCACCCAGTGTCTGACATGCAAATCTAACTGGGCATCCCGGAGCGTATGGGGCAACCGTGTGGCGGTGGGAGAGAGGGCCACTTGGGAAGTGGGGGGTCCGGTGGCCCGTGTGAGAGAGGCACGGCTCGGGGGCCCCCTGGGTGTCCGGCTGACTCCCAGGGGAAGCTGTGCCTTCCTCCAGAGCCCTGTCTTCCCACCCAACAGCAACACACAGGCCCCTTGCAGCTGTTGCGCTAACAAGAAGGCTGTTCCCCCCAAACAACAGATTAATTGATTTAGAACTTTTAATGCCAGATGCTTGGTGGAAGCATTTTAATAATCCTCGAGTCAGAATTAATCACGTCTCCTGATCTTTCAGGAGGGCAGTGATTAAATCCTGCGGAGCCGGGGGTGGGTGCAGGACTGGAGACCTGCTGCTTCCCGAGGTCCTCCAGGGGCTCATCAGGGGGTGCGGTGGGGAGCAGAGGCCGGGCATGGTCTGGACTGGCTCCTGAATTAGAGAGCTGAGCCCTGGCTTTCCACCCTCCCCAGGTCAAGGTGGGGTACACGGGGCCCCCAGGCCATCAGCCAGGCCACAGTTAGCGACAGAAGCAGACACACGGGCCCAGGTCCAGGACAGGGCGCGCTCTCCCCGCACACCAGGCGCCTGCCCAGTGACGGGCTCTCACTCTCCCTTTTACTTCCAAGGGTCTTGGGAAGGATCCATTTCTCTGAAGATGGAACAAGGAAAAGGAAAAATGTCTCCTCTACTGAAATCAGGGGCTGGTCTACCTCCCTTGCTGCACAGTGTCTGCCTGACTCGGCTCCTACCGCGGCCCACGCCCCCCCACCACCACCACCCACGCCTCTACGTGGCCCCTCCCCCTATGAGGACCCCCGTACGAGGCCCCTGCCCCTCCAAGGCCCACACCCTTCTGCAGCCCATCCCCCTATGAGGCCCCTCCCCCTGCGAGGCCCCTCCCCCTCGGTGCCCTGCCGCCCTGTATCCTGTGCCCCTCTCTCTGCTCTTCTCTGCCCTTGGGCTCTGGGCCGTTTCCCCTCCCGGATCCATCAGGCCCCTGAACTCCCCGCGCGTGTCTCCGCGTGCCCGCCTCCCACCCTCTCTCCTCGGCATCCAGCTGCCAGTTCATTCTCTGTCCCTCCTTCCTCCGAGTTCAGCCCCTGACGCCGCCAGCGTGCCAAGCCTGTCACCAGCGCAAGTTCCACTCTCTACAGGCCGCCTGGTCAGTAGACCATTGTGACCCTTTGTTTACAGAGGGGTGCACTGAGGTGAGGCTGTGTGACCCCAGCCGGGAGCCCCCCACCCCCCACCCAGTCCACCCTCTTGGTTTCCCAGCTGCTAAAGTGGAACAGGAATTTGGCCCCTGTCAGGATACCCCGTGTCTTGTCCCTTTCAGAGCCCCTGAATGTGTGCCCCTCTGTGAGGTCCTGCACGAGGCCATCAGAGGGTGTGGATGTCTACTGTGAGGTGACAGAGAAAGCTCCAGGCAGGGGGCGGGCCTGTCTGGGCACCGAACCTCCTGCTAAGTGAGCCCAGCTGATCCGCTTCTCTTGAGAGTCACTGCAACACTGGGGTCGCAGGCCCCACCCCCTCACGTGCCCCTCAGGGTGGGCATGGAGCCGTGGCACCTAACAGTGGTCCCCACCACGTGCGAAGCCCGGCCCCCATGGGCCACCAGCGCGGGGGACCTCGGGGGTGAGGCACCCTGTGCTGTTAATGCACCCCTGGCCCCCGACACCCCACTGCCAACACTAAATCGATACTCCCTTTTTTCTCAGCAAGAACATCTCAGTCATCCTAATTGGTCACTATGGCAACCTCAGCTGCAGGGCCTCGCTGAAGAGACAGGGGGATGAGAGGGGTGAGGTGGAGGTTAAGCCTACTTATGGGATAATGCTCTGCCTTTGATATTACCTAGATCCACATGCTAAGTACCTGCACGAAACAAAAGCCCGTGTGAATTAGAACCACAGCATCCCGCCCCCCGCGTCCGCCCTCACTCGGGCCCCAGAGGAGGCCACTGTCTGCGGCCGCCGGCCGACCTCCTCTGCCTGGCGGCTGATGGGGTTCCGTGGTGGGTCACTCTCATCAGGGACGGCGGGTGGGGGTGGGAATCTGCAGGGGCTGGATGCTCACAGCCTGGCAGGGCCCCCACCCCACCCTCTCCAGGAGGGGGGTCCCAGAGAGGACCACAGCACAGAGCCCTGCCCATGTCGCCTCCTTGGCAGACAATCATGAGGCTGCTACTCCATTTCCTCAGCAGAGGGCTCACTCCCCACTTGTTTGGGGTACCCTCAAAGCCCCAATTCTGCAGGGGGCTCAAGGGGGCGTGCCTCCCACGTGGGAGGTCCCCAGCCTGGGGTTCCCACCCTGCGCAGCCCCCGCCCACCTGTGTGGAACAAAACCACGTTGAAAGCTGATGACGGACAACGATGGAGACGGCTCTGGGCCCTCCCCCTTCTCTCTGTCTGTCTCTGTCAAAATCAATATAATAAATCTTTTAAATGCCTCCTGCCCAACCCTGTGTTCTCTCCTTCGTCTGTCTGCCTGATGCCCAGCTCCCAAGCCCTTGGGAATCATGTCCACTACATAGAGGGGCCCAAGGTCCCCGAATGACTGCATGGAGCCGAGCCCCACTACAGACCTGTGTTGGACTGTAACCTGCGTAAAAAATAAAACTTTATGCATTAAGCCACTGGGATTTGGTGAACTTTCTTACTGAAGCTCCCCTACCCTACGTGTTTCGGTAACTACCAGTATATCCCACTTATAAGGAAAGAAGTGACCGCTCAGAGAAGAAAGGTTACATGCCCACGGTTACACGGCAAGTATGGCATGAAGCCAAGAGTCAAGTCCAGGTGTGTCAGACCCTAAAGCCAGTAACTCTCCAGGCTGCCTCCCACGGATGCGGGCAGGTTCTCAGGCCAATCACAAAAATCGACTATATACGCAATGCATTCCTCAACTACCCTGAGCCGTTGCCCGGAGCTGTTTCTGTGGGACCACCATCGGCCTGACTCTGAGAACACAACCCCTCAACACGGTCTCCCCGCAGCAGTTGTGGGCCCCACTCCGGGCCTGAGTGTAAGAAAACGCTTCTGTTCACGGGCAGCTTCTCCGTCCGTTGCGGCCTGAGGACTGAACCAGGACAGAAGGGCGCTGTGCCCCACTCAAGCTTTCCCCACTCAAGCTTTCCCCGCGTCTGGCACGGAGCCCTCTCCGGGTTACATAGTGGAGTTTGGGAGCTCACCAGTGACTTAGGACAAGCAGGCCAGCTCTGGTGCTTAGCATTTCCCTGTCTGGATCCTAGAAGCATGGATCCCACATTGTTTTCTGAGCCTGAGATCCTAACGCATGAGGTTGCCCGCTGTCCATGGTGCTGGTCATTCTTCTACTCACTGTTCAGCCAGGGAATTGGATCCGCTTCCCCCGTCTGCCCTGAGCCTCACTCTGCTCCCCTATGAAATGGGATGGGAAGCGCTTAGCATCATACCTGGACAAAGAGTTTATACGTGGTCGTATTTACTGTAATTAGGCTGTTATTCTACAAGCCCCGGGAACGGTCCCACGTCCCCTGTTGATTCATCGCCACCTCCCAGGCATAGTCTGTCCTCCCTGTATTCGGGTAAGTGATGCCACGCCCCTCCTCCCCACATCATACTTTAGAACAAACACAGGTTCTCCCGGATTTTTCACTCCGACAGTGAAAGAGAAAGGTGTTAACAAAGCCACGAACTGGCTTCCCTGGTTGAAATATGAGCGAACTCCAGAGTGTTTTCAGCCTTGATTTTATTCCTTCATTGATTCATCTCTTGGCTCCTCACTGGGGAATAAGAACCACTCCAATGCTCCCCTTTCTTTTCGACTCTTGAAAGTATGTGTTCCCAAGATTCTTTGTGCTTGCCTCTCTCAGAACACGTCTCGTGCTCCTTCAAAACCGCCTGTGCATAAAGACCACGTTATTCACCTTCGTATCCTCAGCGGCCAGAATGCCAGCCACATTGTTCAGGCCCAAATAAAGAAACAAAATAATAAGCAAATGATTGAAAAAAATCAAGTGGAACGTGGGTTGCATTCTTTTATTTTCCCCCAGTCTTTCACCTGTCCCTGTATCTACACACCCTTGTCTTTGCAATTCTTCCTACTGAAGGATCGAAGTACCTTTTCCCTCCCCTTGACTTTGGGTTCACATAGGTAAGGTTTGGGGGTGGAGGGCATAATAAAACAGAAGACACAGTGAGCCAGTTCCAAGCCTAAGCCTCAGGAGGCCTTGCACCTGTAACTTCAGTATTTTTTTTAAATACTCTGGATAACCCACGGTACCCGGAGAATTAGAAGGGCCACATGGAGCAGAGCTACTGGAACTGTCACAAGCTGAAGTGGAGCTGCCCCAGCTACTCTGAGGTCTGAAGTTCTGAAACAAAACCATCCAGCCAAGTCCCTGCCACATGAGCCCCGTCTCAGCGAGTGTGCAGAGGCATGAGTAAAAAGAAATGACTTTTGTTTTAAGTCGCTGGGTCTGAGGGCTGATTTGTTACACAGCATTCTTTGGACGATAGGAAACCGATACATAAGGGAAAGCACACAATGGATATGTTTAATTATCTTCATGGTTCATGAAGGTCAGCCTCTCACCGCCTCTGGGCCTCAATGCCTCCTCTACAAAGCTCGGATGAAACAACGTCTGACCAACCTGTCTCACAAAGGTCAGGGTTCGTTTCAAAGGATGTAGGCTAGGAGAGCCCAGCAGTGACTGAACCAGCGGCACTGAGACGATGGGGCCTTCCTATCAGGGACGGGGAGCTGTAACACTCCCACGCCCGTGGTCTGCGGTCCTGGGTCCCCTGTCCTTGACATGGGACACCCCTTGTCTAAGGACGCGTGTTTGGATTCACAAAAGTACCGGTGAAATGACTTCTCTTCCAAGAGGGAGCTTGAGACTGTCTCTGTCATGTTGGATGAGAGAAGTCGTGTTTGGAGTAGGCAGCTCTGGCTGCGCCGGACCCAGGGCTTCCTGCTCTTCGCCGCATCCCAGCCAGTCTCCCCGTCAGCTGTGGAGCACCCCATTTCAACCCTAGACAGCCCTGAAGGTGACAAAGACCTTCCTTACCGTCCCCAACCCCCAGACCAGGACGACTTTCCTAGTTACAAAGTTCCCGCAGCTTTCTGTCCTTTTCCTTCAGAGAATATATTGCCGATCATCATTGAAAAGGTATTTGTGTAATGTGTTCAGCGTCTATCTCTTTGGTAAATTAATAGGCATCCAAGAAATGTTTGACTAGATAGAGAAGCAAGTTGTTTTTAATAGTATTTAACAATCTTTTATATAATACTTAACAAAGATTGATTAACCGAAGAATGAATGAGTGAATGAATGAATGAACGAACAGAGGATGCATCTGTCTTCCTGAACCCATTCCCTGCCCAAAGGCATCAATTCTACCCCTTGAAGGTTCCACAGAACAAGGCTCCTTCCTGTGTCATTTCCTCATATTTCATAGTCGTAGCGAGCTGACTCCTGGGCGATTTCTGATTAAAGAGGTAGACGGTTGAGAGTAAAAAATGTATAATTCATAGAACAAATATTTATGGAGCATATAGGTTGAACGCATTTTATGTGAATTAAGGGTACAACTGTAAGTGTAACCAACCAAAATAAGCCCCTTCCCTCGCATTGTTTAGTCTCTGTGGGAGGAGAGCGGTACTAAACAAATAAACAAAGTGAAACGCGGTCTGTCACGTGGTGACAAGGGAGGAAAGCCAAGCAGGGAAGGAGACCGAGGAACCCGGGGGAAGTCTGCTACTTGAAGGGAGGCCGTCAGGGGGCCTGTCGGGGAAGCGAGGTGCACAAAGCGCTGAAGTGGGCGAGGAAGTGAGCCGTGTGTGCGCGTGCATTTGCAGCAACGTCGTGCCCGGCAGGCCATGGAAGAAGCTGTGGAAGCCCGTGAGCCTGACCCGGAGCGAGCAAGGGAGGCAGCAGTACGAGATGAGGTCAGAGGGTCGTAGGCATGACTCCCAGGAGCGTGGGCACATCCAGACGAGGGACCAGAAGGGCCGGAGCCGGTCAGTCAGCAGCAGACGACACTAATCTGACACCCACGGTGACAGCGTGGCCCAGAGTGGGCTTTATCCTCCTCTGCACCCGGCACCAAGCCCAGGGAAGACGCTAAATAACTGGTGGAGTGAACTGAGTGGAGAGATGGAGTCAGAAAGAACCTGGCTGCGGGGTCTCCCCAGGTGGGTTGGGGCTCAGGGCTCCACAGTCCAGTCTTGCGTCTGTGCCTTGACTTTGCTGCCCCTACGGTCTCGTCTTCGGCCTGAGAATGGGAGCGGAAGCTGCTCAAGTCTGTGCGACAGGAGCCACTCAGCCAGACAAGAGCCGTGTAGGCCTCCTTCCATCTGAAACGGACAGGCGGCACGGGCCCCTGCAGACGGGAGCGGACCGGCGCTTGCCGGGGGGCAGGAGAAAGACACTGGGTAGAAACTAAGGACGTCACAGTGCAGTGTGGTCTTTGGTGAACCGCAGTGTGTTGATATTGGTTCGTGACCTGTGACAGGTGCGCCAGGTGTAGGAGGTTAATCGTGGGGGAAGTGGGATGTAGGTGACATGGAAACTGTGCTAGCTTTGTATAGAAAACTAACCTTGTCTAGAACAAGAGGCTTACCTAAAAAATAAATAAATGAGTGGGCACTCAGGCCTGGGAGATGGAAGACGCTCCGGCGTCTATCAGCCAGGAAGCATGGGGTGGCTGCTTCGGTGCCCCCATAGAACTGGGACCCACCTGGGGGCCGGGCGGGGGAGGGGGCTGGGGACCCGGCGGGGTCCGGGGGAGGGGGAGGGGGTGGTCGGGAAGGAGGGGGCCTTGGCCATTCTTCCGTGACCCTTTCTTAGTTCGGCTCCTTCCTGTGTGTGCGCCCTGGGCAGTGAACTGATTGTTCACAATCATCCTCCTCAGGTGAGGAAAGCTCAATACAAAAAACTGAATGTATTTCTAGATGACTGTAACTAATGTCCTCCGGGCTTCTGGGGAGGCCATCGGGCCCCGTCTGTGTGCAGGCAAATGTGATTCCGTCCTGGCCCGTGCCGCCGGCCCTCACGGCGTTAGCGCCCCGAGTCATCTATCAGGCGAAGAGGGGGCCCCGCCATCAGAACACAGCCGACCCCCGCTCCACACGGCCACACGGCAAGGATGAGCCTGGAACTGCCACACCTGTCACCCCGTCCTGAGGCCTCTGCTGTCCCACGGCACCCTGGGGGCTGCTTGGTTGGGGACAGACAGGGGGCTCCTTGTCTGACGGGGACAGACCGCCCCCGGCTGGGGTGAGAGGCTGTGCTTCTAGCCGCCACCTGCCACCTACCCCGTTCAGCAGGTGGCCGCTCTCCTGCCCCTGCCATGGACACCCCCTGTCACACATAGAAGTCGCGGGCAGCAGGAGCAGGAGATGCAGGGGGGCTTGTTTGCCCAACACAGGGCTGTTTGCTCCAAAGGTCACGGCCCATCTGCCAGGCAGCAGGTGCCCGGGAACCAGCTGCCACCATGGCACTGGCCCCGAACAGGTGGGCAGAGTGAGTCACTGCCCCCTGGTGGCCCAGCCTGTCACACGCAGGGACTCAGAACGGCCGGCGGGTAGGAGGACCAGACATTCGGTTTGAAACAGGACAGAAAACACAAAGGTCCTGTCCTGTTTCTAACGGGACGTCTGACCAGACTCGTCCCACTGGGCTACATGCAAGGGGTCCGTAGGCTGACCAGACGTCCCGTTATGAAACGGGACAGGACGGTTGTTTTCTGTCCCGTTCCAAACAGGACGTCTGGTCAGCCTACGGGGTGGGCAACTCACGTGCTGTATGGCTCGTGGCAAACGCGGAGTCCCGTGTTGGCTTCTCCCGTTTGTCCCCCAGGCCCCTGAGCCACCCTCCCTGCTTCCATTTTAATATTAGACTAACCTTGACACAAATAGAAGCTTAATCGGCGACGGGGGCGAAATCGCCAACACCGTGATTTGTTTAAATCTGAACGGAAACACTCTGGGACTTGGGGGGACTCACTTCACAGGGAGCTGCTTCTCTCGGACCCTGTGTGGCCCATCCCCTCCTGCCGTCCCCTTCTGTCTGCGATCCTGCCTCGGCCCCTCGGGAAAGTCTGCTGAGACCGGTGATGTTGGGCAAGAGCGAGGCCAGGGGTCCTCGAGCATCCTGAGAGCCCCCCCCAGCCTCAGAACCTCCAACAGAGACGTGGGGTGACCCCAGCCGGCCCCTGAGACGAAGAACTGGCTCTGGGGAGTTTAGAAATGAATTGCCATATGCCCTGCGAGCCGACATGGGGTGACGTCCCCGGGAACAGCCCCTTCTGAAGGGCGTTACCCACACAGAGGTCGGCAGGATGAGCAAGCACACAGTGCAGACAACCAGGCCCCGTGTTCACAGCCACAGACACGTGACACCTGAGAGGACACGTGGGGGGCGGGGGGCGCTGCCGTCTCGCAGGGGTGCACACCTGTGGGGGAGCATTCGGGGAACTGCCGAGCCCCACGTGCGCGCCAGGAAACAGACCCAACTGCAGGGGGAGGGACCTAGGGCCTCCGGAGAGGTTGACGGCCGCTGTGTGACCCCAGCCCTGCCCACGTCCTCTCTGAACCTCTTTCTAACTTGTCTGGCCATCAGACTCAGTTCCTGAAGCTTCCACCCCTGTTGTGCAGTAAGGTCACTTTGGACAGCACTTTACGGACGCACTGGCCCCGGCGAGCCCAGTAAGCTGGTGCTCACTGATGGCAGGTGGGGTCGCCCGTAGTTTTTAACGCTCAAGAGGTGACTCTATGGGGAAGCCGGGAGGGCTCAGTGGGTTAAGTGCTCACTTTGCAGCGCCGGGGACCAAGGATCAAGTCCCGGCCCCGGCCCGTGTGGACCCATATGCTGAACTGGGAGCTCCCCCAGTTCAGTTCTCTCTCTGTATCTCTCTCTCTCTCTCTCTCTCTCTCTCTCTCTCTCTCTCTCTCTCTCTGTCAAAAATAAATAAATAAATAAAAATATATTAAAAGAGGCGACTCTAATTATCAGGCCTGAGACGTATACTAGTGCTCCTGAACTTGGACTGGATCCACCAGGGGGCTCGTTAAGACAGATTCTCGGGCCTTGCGTTGAGAACTCCGGCTTCTGTAGGTCTAGGGGGGGCCTGGGAATTTGCATTTCTAACAAGTCCCCAGAGTGTGCTGATGCTGCTGTTTGGGGGACCACACTTTGGAGACCACCGCCCTGGACCAACGTCACTCAAAGCATGGTCCCTAGAGTGACGGCCACCGCGTCCCCTGGGAGCCTACTGGAAACGACCTCTAAGGTGTCTGCTTACGAACTGGAGGGTCACATGGCCTTAGATGGAGCAGAAGAGGGTGATGATGGCAATGGAGGGGCCGCAGGGGGGTACAGAGGAGGGAGCCCCGAGACAGGAGACGCTGGCTGCGGGCAGCGCGTGCTGGCGGCGGGTGGAGCGGGAAGCTGACCCCTCTCAGATAACTCGCTCCTTGCCTTCCCACCCACCGTGGGTGCTTTTCCCGGGAGCCCCGAGCGTTTTCCTCGGGCGGGAGATGACATTACTCACCGGCTCGCCCCCAGAAGCCACGGTGCCAAGGCCCTCGCCCCACCAGGATCGCAGACGGAAGAGGAGCTGAGCCCCGAACGGCTGCTTGGGGAACGCGGGGCAGGCTTCTCCCCGCGGTGCTCTGGACCCGCGCTGTCCCCATCCGCGGGGACAGGCCGGCGGGCTGAGCAGGCTGGGAGGCAGCCCCTCCCCAGACCCTGAGCCGCACCCGTGCTACGAGGCAGGAAGGAGCGACCCCGGGAGGCAAGAGGCCTGGAGCGGCCTTGGGCTCAACCACATGTTCCTACGAGGCTGGCGATTTCTCTCTCTGCAGATTAGGAGACGGAATCGCTGCAGGCTTCCCGCAGATGAGGGCGCAAGCATCTCACGGGGGGTGAGACGCTCTGGGGTGTTCCCCTCCGGTCCCCAGTGGGCTTCCTGTAGCTGCAGAACCAGCGAGGACGTCACTGGGAGCGCCCTGACATCTTCCCTAGCATTTTCCCTCTGTGGACAGAAGGCTGCCCAGGGACTGACCTTGGCACGATCTAACATCAGCATCAAAGGGACAACAGGGGCCATTCCAGGCGAGGTTCCGTAACGTGATCCGTTCCTTAGTCCCTGTTCTGGGGACCGCGGGAGGAACCTGTTCCCCGTGACTCTGAACAGCTCGGTGGTGGCCAGCCTTCACCCCGAGGGTGGGTGTGCTTGTTGGAATCAGCCCAAAGCTATCCTGACCCAACAGTGGTGGGTGAGCAGGGGGAGAGCTTCGGCTGGGAAATACCACTTTTAGTCTAAAACAAGGTGTCGCTATAATTACATGGATCCAGGGCTGGGCTGAATGGCTCCTAAATGTCCCCTCCAACTCCAGCCTGCTATGATTTTCTTGTATAAATAGAAAATGGATTCTGGAGGCAAAGGCAAAACATTCCACAGGTGTTGTGAATAAAGTACGTTCAAAGGCATCTGTCTGAAATCGTTCTTTCCCAGATAAGTGCTGGAAAGGGCAGTGCACCATCAATACGTTCCTTATTCCACACGTTCAGAGACACGGTTGTATTTCCACATTTTAACTCCGGAGGATACAGATGACAATTGGCGGAGGGTCACAGTTTAAACGGCCGCGTTTTCTTCTTTCTTAGTGATACGTCATGTGATGGTTCCTCTTTCCATCAGCGACATCTTAGGGTCGGTAATTTATGGTAAATCTCTAACCGTTTTGATTTTACATTTCAGTACCTTTAGAATAAATTTGTAGTTGGTTTTTTTTTTCCATTTCTCAGATGCATTTTCATTCTCAGCTTGGGCTGCACACCCCAGACCACTGAAGCGGAATCCGTGGGGACAGGATTTAGGCATCATTAACTTTTAAATCTCTCCAGGCACGAGCCCCGGGACACCCTATGGACGGCGGTCTGGTCACCCTTTCGGAAGGCAGGCTCGTGGGCAAGTCGGCACCACGCCGAGGGATGGGAGGAGGAGACAGGTTTCCAGAATGAACAGCGCCGAGCTCCGGACTGAAGCGGGCGTGAGGCCGACCACCACCTCCGACTTCACCGCGTTGTAAGCAGTACATCTGAATGGTCTGGGCTGGCGCGACCTGGGTTTTCTGTTGCTTGCAACACACACAGACAGTGAGGGGCACTCATAAAGCGAGGGGCAGCAGGTGGTGATCCTTGTCCTGAGCAGCAAGACAGTGGACCCCGCATTTGCCAAGGTTTCAGCACCGCAGACTTGGTTGGCAACAGAAAGTAAAGCAGCGGCTGCTTAGAGCTGGGAGGAGAGTTGGGGAGGAGGGCGGTGGCTAGTCAGAGTATAGAAGTGTTTTTATGGGACAATAAAGACCTTCTAAAATCAACTCGTGAGGATAGTGGCACCACTCCGTCAATATACTAAAAATCGCTGAATGGTCCACGTGAAACAGGTGGCTTGAACACTCCGTGAGTTGCACCTCAGGGAAGCTAAGGGGCAGGAGGGGGGAGAAAGAGCGGAGCGGCCCGTAGACCCTGCGGCGTGAAGCCTTCCCCGGGGTGGACCCGCCACCTCGGGGACCTGTGCTCCAAGGACTCGCCTGCACAGAGAGCTAGCTGGGCTCCTGGCCGCTCTGCTTCAACACGGAGCTTGATTTTATTTCAGGATCCTGTCGCATGGGGGCGAGATGGGTCAGAGCGTCCCAGAGAAAATGGCGTGTCTTTGGGGGGACATTCGCTGAGACCCGGGGGGTTGAGGAATGAAACTGGCAAGAGGAACAGAAAAGATGGCTACAGGAACCACGATTGCAAACGGACTCGAAGAGTCACGAGACAAAGGACAGGAAGCCAGGCGCCCCCAGCCTCCGGGGACACACACATTGACCTCTGTCAGCAGGGTGCCAACGGGCCGGGCGCTCCTGCGCGGACCCACCTGCTCCAAAAGCCGGCGCTGGGCCGCCTGCCTCGTGAGTACACGGGGCTCCTCCCGGCCCATCCGTGCTCACACCGGAGCGGAGGCTCAGGAACAAGCACCGTGATGTGTGTGCGTCCACAATCTGGCTCTGAGGTGATCAAGCAAGAAAGACGCCCCCGGGGAATGGATGCGCTTTCTTTTTTCCATAGAGGAAACTGAGGGTAAATAGCTGGAATTTATCTTAAGGGAGATAATAGCAGCACTGTTTTGTTTTTGTTTTGTTTTTTTTAATGCAGAAAAAACAATATTTTTCCCCCCAGAGCATTCAAGCAGGTTTAGTTCCTGCTTCTCATGAGCGGGCCTCCTGGCCAGATTCGTCTTAAATCCACAGGATGAATAACGGGGGTGGATCTGCCTGGCCAGCGACTGAGGGGCGAGGAAGAAAGCATGCCAGCCCCCCCAAACTTGGTCCCCACTGGCCTAACCTTCAAGCTTCTCGAAGGGTGGCCCAAGGGCTTACACTGTGAGTGACCTCAGGGGTCCTGGAAATTTCTGGAAGAAGGCACGGCTCCTAAGCTTGCGTGTCTGCTGGGATCTCTATATGTCACCATTTTCTGACAAGGGACTTGGACTTCTTTACCAGCGTCCATGTAAATACTCAATGTTGTCCCACCCTGCCGACTGAATATTTGCTTTACTGAGTATTTACTTTCCTGACCTATTTACCTAAGAACCCTTTGCTGGCTGAACTCCATGAGACAATGAATATGGAAGAGTCTGCGGGCTGGGGGGGCGGGGGCAGGGCTGTGAGGGGAGGTGGCGGGCACAGCACTTTTTGACTATCCTCAGGGGCCAAGCACTTGGCTTTGGGTGTGCTCATGGAACCGTTAAGAAACCACTCACGAGGCAGGCGTGTCCACTTCCGGGGGGTAAACTGAGACCCGGGAATTTTACGTGGCATGTCGAACCCAGTCTCTAAGGGTAGGACAGGATTTATTAGACCCCAGGTCTGTCCAACTGCAAATCCATAGCTGATCCCAAAGGCTGACCCCGGGGGGCTTTTGGCCTAAGTCCCCCCGGGCGGGGGCAGAGTGGCATTCATGAGCAGGAGCCCCTGGTAAACCACTGTGTGGCCCAGGATGCACGGACACGCTCCAGGTCACTACCACAGCCGGCCTGTGGCCTCTGACTTACGGCTTGGAAACTCCTCCAACCTCTTCTTCCCCTAGTTCATTGAGGGGGTCCCTGGCTCGGTGCCCACAGATGGCCCCTCCCCCGGAGAGGAGAGGGCGGGGGCCTGGCTGAGCCATCATCTTCTCTTAGTGACATAGTCTCGCCCTGGCTCAGCACGTCACCTCCCCACCGGGAAACTGAGCTCCACTTTGGGAAGCTGGGCCAGCTGAATGGTTTCCCAGCACATTCCACCACGACTCAGTGAGAAATACGTTTCTTCTTCCAACCCAGTTCTCACGTACATACGTGTCTCCCCAAAACGAAGCTTATTCATACTGCGTGGGAGGCACCGGGCCGGTTTCCACTTGGTTCTATGTCTTCTCTCCTTTTCACGCTGGTCACGGTCCATTACTTGACTTGATTTCACCACCATAAGGGGTCATGACCCACGGTTTGGAAGATTCCACTCTCGGCGCTCCGTAATGACCACCCCGGCTGTGACACGCGGTGACTCTCTCTCCCCAGCCTGCTCCGCGCACAGAGGGGGTCGTCCTGCGCTGACAGAATCCTGCTGCCCCTGCGGCCTCTCTGACCTGCTCCCTGTCCCCTAGCCGGCTTCTCCCACCATCCTGTTTCCTGTGTGTGCCTGTCACCTTCCTGAGTTCTCTGAGGTGAGACGACTCGCTCAAAGTCACGCTGTTAGCAGCTGGAACAAGGGCAGTGACCACACAAGCTGACCACATGCCCAGGGCCTTCCACGCCGGCACGTGGTCAGGAAGCACCCGGGCCTCCCGGGAAGAAGCCACCTCCTCACCTCCTTGCAGGTGACGAGCTCCCCACACACTGTTCTTGCCCTTCTACCCCCAGCGCCCCTCACCTGTCCGCTGCGTCTCAGCACACACCCCCAAGCCTGTCCCCAACATCTGCCTGGGCGCCCCTCAGTCGGGCGTGTGCTTGGGGGGCAGGGGAGGTCAGTCAGTCCGTTTTGACTTGTCTTGTTTGTGGGTCTATTTCTGAATTCTTTGTCCCGCGGGAGCAGATGTTGTTTCACAAGCAGGCTTTACTTGGTCAAACCAAGTGTGTCAGGAAGCTCTGTCCACCCTTCAGTCCCACGAGCGGACCCTCAACTCTTCTTATCAAAGGTTTGCCCACCCCCCGCCCCCTGAATCTGTGAGGTGGTAGCCAGGGGTCTCATGGATGCGTGAGCCGGGGATGCTGGGAGGGGTAGAGAGGCTCAGTGGTCTGGCTGTGTACACACAGGAACCAGCCATGAGCAGCGACACTGAGAACAGATACGGCAGGTGTGAGGCTGTCACCCATAGGCCCATCTGCACGCAAAGTTCAGGCTTGAGATTTCTAATGACTAATAATTACTGTGTGTGAGTTTAGGTAGAGACAGATGCAGAATGATAGCTAGCTGACAGGTGATGGATGTGAAATAGCAGATAGTCGCTGGTGGATGGTAGGTAACCATAGATAGTAGAGACTAAAAAGTGGCTGATAGATGGTAGCACGTGGCAGAGAATAGATAGCAGCTGATAGTAGATCACAGGTAACAAATGGAAGATACTGGATAAGGGCTGAAGATAATAGAAGCTGATAGCAGATAATAGTAGATAGGTGATAAGAGTGGCTAATAACGGATAATAGGAGCTAGGTGAGAACAGCAGCTAATGGCACTATTAGTGGCTAAATGGTAATAGTTGCTAATAGAGGGCAATGCTAATAGCAGATAATAGGGGCTGGCTCTAGATCACAGCTGATAGCTCACAGGTAGAGGCCCGAATGGCCACTAGATGCTGAGCGCGCCCAGCTCTGTTATCATTCTGAGCAGCATTAGAACTCACTTGGGCACCCTGTGGACGCCTGTCCCGAAGTCTCTGTAACCGCAGGTGGGGGCAGGGTAGGGTGGACTCCAGTCAGCCGAGCCATCACCGGACTCGGTTTCTGGGTCAAGTTCCTTCATGAATGAGCTGCAGGCGGTTGGGCCCACCACGCCACTCCTGTGACTCCTCATCTCCCAGGGAGGACACGGGTCATATTCCTACCCTACCCATTGCATTTATTTATTTATTTTTATTGTTTTTTGACAGAGAGAGAGAGAGAGAGAGAGAGAGAGACAGACAGACAGAGAGAGAACTGAACTGGGGGAGCTCCCAGCTCAGCACATGGTTCCACACAGGCCGGGGTCGGGATTCGATCCCTGGTCCCCGGGGCTGCAAAGTGAGCGCTCAACCCACTGAGCCATCCCGGCTTCCCCTTTATAAATATTTATTTATTTATTTTTATTGTTTTTTGACAGAGAGAGAGAGAGAGAGAGTCATTGCAGAGGGGACACGGAGCACGCAGGACAGTGACTCAAAAGTCACACGGTCAGGGGAGCTGCAGAAGGTGGAGCCCTGGCCCCCGTTTGCGGGCAACAGGACATAGCGGTGTCGTCCGTGCTCGCAGCCTGTAGGTTGCATGCCCAGGGGCGGGCACAGCTGTGACTGACAGGCTAACCCAGCTGCAGGTGGGCCCGGGGCACCTTCCCAGCCTTTCGCAAATGCTCACCACCTGAACATGCTCCTCACACCGGCCAGCGGTGTCCGCTGTTCTGCTGGTGGCTTCCTTGAGGGCCCTGGAAATCAAGTCCGAACCCTGCTCAGGACCTTCTGGTCCTTTCCGACCTGAGCCTTCCTGACCTCACTCTACCCGGCTCCCCGTGGCGGCTGCTTGTTCCTCGGACAAGCCACGCTCATCCCCACGGGGGCCTCAGCACCGGCCGTTCCTCCTCCCTGGAATGTTCTCCCCGCACTTCCACGCCCTTGCGCTGCGTGCGCGGCTGATACCTCCTCCGCTCCCCTGAGTGACTCCATCACATGACCCTGTTTTATTCTCTGGGCTGTACTGAATCTCATCTCAAATTAAATCTCCATCACCTGCTTTACTCCCCTGTTCAGTATTCAACGTCTCTACCCGACTCGAAGGGCGTGTTCATGAAGCAGGACCCTTCCTACGTCGGCGCTGAAGTTTCCCCAGCACCAAGGACAGTTCCCGGCAAGCTGCGTCTCAATGAGCCTTTGCTGAATCAATGAAGAAAAAGCCAACGCAGCTGCAAGAACTGAACCCAGACAGGCGGGGGTTCTGAGACTGCTCCCCCGCTCCAAACTGGTTGTGAGGTATCGCCTACATCGCTGAACGTCTCCCGTTACCTTTAGTTCACTGGACGACAAACATCAAGGTGATACGGACAACGCTGAGCTCCATCGATGCCCTGTGCTCCTGAGGTTGGAAAACCCGCCACCCTTTTGTTTCTCAGACACGGTGGTCATTGGACCACCTGGCTCTCACACTCTGAGAGAAGACCCACCTCCGTCCTGCCTCCTGGCCCCCATAAGATTCACTGATGGGGCCCTTCCTTTTCTTTAGCATTGCTCCCCTTTCTAAGGACCTTAATAAAATCAGCTCCTTCACTGCCTGCTGCATTCTGCCCGTCACAACATCTTCTGCCCTTGCACAGTTAATATGAGGAATAGATGAAATAACGAGTGTGAAAGTCATATAGCACAACACCTCCTACGTAATTGTTCCCCCATAGGATCTGAGTGATCTCCAATGAGTATGGAGATTGAGGCCAAATATTGGTCCATGCCCAGGTGACAGAAAAATTAACCACAAAATATAAGTGTTGTTACTCAGAACACCATCGCCCATTACCTCTGCTCCCATGAAAAGGAGGAAAGGAAAATGCCTACTCTGTTTTTATTATTTCCATCTATATGTAGCCATACATATATATTTCTGCATACATACTTTTCATATGTATGTACAATTATATAAATTATTAATAATATGCAAATATACTTCATAGTACATAAAATATTAGGAACCATGTTGGCGTCGACTATTGTGTGGTTAATTATTATTATGCAGTATCATATACATGTATTATTAATATTATACCACATGATCATACTATATGCTAATAATACTATATAATTAGTATATACTGTATACTGTTAATACTATAGACATGTATTAGTCATACTACAATATATGCACTAATTTTGGTCATTCCTCTTTTGGGGGGTGAAGAAGCAGTTATAGAGAAGATAAGGGATTTATCCAAGCTCCCACAGCTAAGTATAGCCAAGCTGGGATCCGAACAGGTCTAGCTGACCCCGAAGCTCACGCACTCTTTCCCTACACTGCCGTCTTGCTAAATATTGTTGATTTAGCACGTGTCTTAACCGCCTGCTCTGGACTTGTCTCAGGAGAACATACAGGATTGTTTATGTTGTTGCCCAGAAAGCTCCCCGTCTACTTCTCGAGGCAAAGCTGAGATGCTGGGGGCATGAGGAGCCCGCAGAAGACACGCAGCAAGCGAAGTCTCAAGGGGGGCGTTCAGAGCCCAGCGAGACCCGCGTGGGCCAAGGAGGCCGGGCGTGCCCTAGTTCACGCGGCTGCTCAGTCCCAGGACTGAGTGAATAAGTGAGTTCATTCACGTTTAAGGGGCGAAGTGGGGTCCACTTTGGTCTTTAAGGATGACCGCACCCCAATACATCTGGCCCTTCCATTGCCATAAAAATGGGAGACAGGAGCGTCCCTCTGACTTCGGTGGACTTGCCCTCGTGTACTTCTCACCTGCTGCCACTCGTGGGTGGGCCGGACGTGCCCACCAGGGGCCAAGACCCGCAGCTGAAAACCCCGATCTCGTAGCCGGCAGCGCTGCTCCTGCCAGCTCCCCACGTGACGGTCTCCTCAGAGCCTCCCCCAACCCGCTGAAAAAAATATTTAAGTTATGGAAATTAAGGAGCAGGCATGCTCCTCAATTCCCCGCGTGGCATGATGGCCATTAACCAATTAGTGGCTAAGCAGGTGCCAGCCAGTAGGGTAATGATTAGACGGTAATTGCCATATCATTACAAGGTAAATATAGGGTCAGATTGCCATCCACCCCAAAGAGGGCAACTGGGAATTCATTTTATTCCTATTAAGCCTAATTATTCCTCATTCTCTGGGAGTCTGTGATTTCCAATGTAATTACATAGTGTTCGCCAACTCCATGCACAGGATGGGCTTGCAAAGCAAACAGTGAGGGGCCGCCTGGGGGTGGGCAGGGGCAGGAGTGTCAGGAGTTAGGGGCCAAGTCCGTGGGGCAGATCTGAAGGCAAAGGAGCGCAGCAAGGGAAAGGGAGAGCGGAGGACGCTTCATGGAGGTCTCATAGGCTCCTCTGCTCGGAAGGTCTAGAAAACACGTTCTATGGGCCTCCGTCACCCCTGAACCTTCCGTATCATTCACTCGCTCGTTCCTCCCAAAGCAGATGCGTGGACACGGCCCCGTGTCCGTTCCTGTGCAGAGCCCTGGGGGTAGGAAGGAAATAAAGCCGGGGGCTGCTTCTAAGCAGCCAAGTAGTGGCGGGGAGCACGCTACCTTCACGCCTGATTTTACAGGGAGGAAAACGGAGATTCCCTGCTGGCTACCTTTGCTCAGGTCTCTCCAAGAAATAGAATTAACAACCCCAAAGCGCCAAAGGTCATCTACATGCCAAAAGGGGCAAACTGAGGACTTTTGATGCTTGACATGAGCCGGGCAGATGTGACAATTGAGACATAAAGTTGAGAAAGGATCGTAAATGCTGCCGGGTGAGGTGGTGGAAAGCAATCTTCCAGCCACGGAAGATGCAAAGCTCTGACCCGGTGCAGGCTGGGAGATCTGAAGACACCACTTTTCATGCTCACGTAATACTGCCATACATCAGCTTTAAAGAGAACTTGACTGTAATAAACATTTACACCAAAACCAGTTCTTATAAATCAAGCAGCAAATCCCTGGCCTATCTGAGACATGCCTCGTGTCTGGGAGCCTTGCTATTAAATCAAGTACTGTAATTTGCTTCAGAAATGTTTTGCCAAAGGTTAAAATATACATACTCACAGCTCGTCAATCTCACGTGTTGGTGGGAAAGCCCTTTTGGTTTTTTCTTTTTAACTCAAGTTTTCTTTCAATTTTGCATCTGGTTACCCTGTAGCTTTCTATTAGTTACCCTGTAGGTCTATACGGTTACGCTGTATTTCTCTACTAGTTACTCTAGAGGCTCTAAGGCACGGGATTGGGAGGGTGGGTTGCTGGTGAAGATAGAAGAGAAAGAAGATTAACTGGACCAAAGGGTTTTTGATTATCTACCGATGATGAAAAAAGAAATTAAAAGAATTATAATATAACAACAACCAAAACATACCATAATGATAAGATAATTCCATTAATAACCCCATTACAAACTCGGCATAGAAGTAGCACAAGGGATACACGGTGGAAAACAATTATGCCCCATGTAATCTTTGCAACCTGGTGGAATTATCCCCGTCTTATTGATGAGGCTGCGTGAACTGCTGGGCTTTTCACAGCCAGAAAGTGGGCAGGGCAGGGACTTGCACCCAGACCTGTCGGTTTCCAGGGCTCTTCCTGCTGCCCCCCATGCCCCATGCCACCCCCACACCCACCGCACCTCGCTGTCCATGGGCACAGGGCCTAGGTCGTTCTCAGAATGCTGACAAGTGCTCCACTCTGCGTTGGCTCCTGTCTACCTGCCAATAACCACCCTCCTGTCGTGTGTTTGCTATTTTTGTGGCGCACAATTACCGTAGCAGCAAAATTTATACTTAACAATACAGCACCGCTATGATTTCCAACTACTAATGGAATTACTATTTTTGTTTATTTTAAAGCCATCGCCATAAAATAGGCTCCCGACAATATTCTTGCAATATTCTTCTGTCTCTAAAATGTACTGGAAGTGATAACTCTAATAGCAGAGTGCCTGTAAACCTTCAAACGGCCTTCTCGGAAAGGGGGGAGGGGCGCTGGCGGTCACCACGGTGGGGCGCACGGAACGGTGGATAGATGGGCACGTAGGGAGTAAAGGCTGAGAACCACTGTAACCCAAGGGGCCTGGGCCATATGATCCACCCGAAATGTTTGGATGGTCCGAAGAGTGAAGCGCCGCCCCTTCTCTCTGCCTGGAGCATCCAAGAGAGGGATTGTTGGGGAGAAAGCTGAAGAACCAGGGACATGCCGGCAGCTCTCACGCTCCCATCATGCTGCTCCCCTGCAGAAGTGGGTGTGAGCAATGTAGGCCCCAGCCCTTGCTGTCCCCATAGGCCACATCCTCGTTTTTAAAGTCCAGGGGCAAACTGAAGGGCAAAGGCAGACAAACGAAGGCTCAAAGGGTGACCAAGAAGGCGGGCCTAACCTGAAACTTTCTCGGAGATTGAACCACCTGAAATACGAAGCGTCTCACGTGTCTTACCCAGAGCCTCAATCTTCAGCTTTCAGCACCTGCCTGGAGTGCTCACCGCTGCCTTGGGTGGAGACGCGACTTCAGAAGGGCCGTGCTCGGTGACACGTCCTCGTGGACGTGGCCTGCTCACGTGCTGGGAGGGGTTGTCTTGTTCCTCTAGCCATCTCCAAGAGGCACGCTTTTATGGAAGGACATTCCAGGTGACAGAGACTCAACGGGAGGATCAGGGAGTGAGATGACCCAGAAAACGTTCCAGAACCTTGAGGAGGGAGCCAGGCCTGGCTAAGCCACCAACAAGAGGGAGGAGACCGTCTGAGCAAAGGGCCTGTGGGAGGACAGGAAAGGGACTGAATTCGAGAAGGTGGTGGAGGGAAGGGAAAGAGGAAAACTCCTCTTGCCCAAGACAGAGGCTCCAAACGCTGGAGTGAAAAGAGGAAGTGGGGGCAGTAATCCAAGAGACAGGGACCGCGTTTCCAAAAGCCTTCCTGGGGAGTCTAGCAGAAGGTCATTTCATCAGGGCTGTGCACCCCCTGCATTCACTTCCCAGGGACCACCCCGGTCCAGCCCCCAGAGGCAAGTTTTCCCATTGAAACACCCCTAGAGAATGGAGAAAAGACCCCGGACCAGAATTGTCCATTTTTTGGCACCTGTGCAAACACCCGGAGTCTGTCCTTGGCTTAACCTCAGCCTCATTATAACAAAATTATAATAAATTAACTTTGCCGTTTTGGCCCACCCATGGGCTTTTCCGTATGCATTCTGGGTAAGTGCACGTGCAGAAAGAAAACACATACTCATGTCAATCAAATGACCTAAGTCTATACGTCACACTTGCAGGCTCAGTGCCAGCAATGAGACTCGAACCCCAAACCCATTGGGGTCTGTTGCCTGTCCCAGCTTGGCTGTTGCTTCCTTGAAATGTTTTCTAATAAAGCTTTATTCTGCTTTCGTGGCAGAGCTAACCCGAAGTTGGGGGCCGCCGGCTCCTCTCGACCCTGCCCGGGCAGCCCCACCGCCTGACTCTCAATAAACTTCTTGCTTTTCTGAGTCTCGTGAATTCTTTCACGTGCTGCCAACATGCAGGGGTATCGGAGAACGCTACAGAAATGCCACGTGACCTGTGCACACAGACACCCGGGCACCCACTGGGAGAGGGCAGCCAGGAGGAGATGGCGGGAAGAAGGGACAGGCCGGTGTCCCCCCTCCCACCACAGCCAAGCAAACACTGCCCCCCACCCTCCCGCAGACTTGTGTTCGAAAGAATCGGGGACATCATTGTGAGACAGACAGGGTTTATTCAATGGATGAGTCCTGGCTGCAGCCCCTTTTTTTAGGCTTTAAGTCGTGCACGGTTTTCGTTTTTGTTTTTTCCATAAGGCTGCATAATAAAATAATTGCATAATTAGAGAGGAGTTTGTTACCTTTTGGAAGCGCTTTACTTAAAGCCCCTGAAGAACAATCCCCCGTCCCAGGTTCGCTCTCTAGGAACGACAAAGAGGAAATCAGAAGAAAAGGAGAGCGCCCCTTCCTGCCCGCCACTCCCAGAGGACAGAAATGAAGGTCACTCCCCCGCCACCCTGTCTCCACACCAGAGAGGCACGGACGGTTCTGTGACAGTCGTTCTGTCCACCCTCCTTCCTGACCCCTGCCATGGCCCCGCCAATGTTTCCCAAATGTGTGGTCCCCGGGTTCACGTGTGGTTCTTGACCAAATGCGATTCCCAGGCTGAAGCCGGTATCATCCGGGAGAGGGAGGAGCAGGCTTGGAGTTCAGCGTCACCTAGAGACGGTTGTTCACCTCAGTTACTAACCACTGGTCCATCCGGAACCCTGGAGGGAGGGAGGCTGTCCGGAACAGGGCTGGTACTGATGGGGCAGGCCCAGCAGAACAGGAGGTCCCTGCTGCTTAGCAAGTCTAGGCTACTGTCCCTTCTCCTACGTGGCCCTCCCTTGTTCTACCTGCACGACAGGGGGTGGGGGTGGGGTCATGTCAAAGGACAACATATGTTAGTGGGCTGTCCACCTCAGTTGTAAACCAATTAGAAGAGGGTGTGTTGCCTGAGAGAGCCAAGGGCATCACTTTTAGAGCACAACTCGGGGTGCTGGTTGAATGTGAGAGATCTGGGCTGTAGGTGGGTACCCTGTATCTCAAGAGCAGGGGGAAAGCCCAGGAACAAGGGAAGGGGCAGAGGACCCACCCACCAGAGCCTTCGCTCTGCGGAGGAAGCTCACGACAGAAAGAGGACAGAATCAGTAAGGCCTCCTTGCCCCTCCCCATCCCCGCACCCCAACACGACAGAGCTGGATTCCTCTAGTGGCCAGAAATATTTAATCGAATACTTTTGTTTGGATCTTGCTTCCCTGGTAACCAGAAGATGTTGCCATGGCAATCCCTGAGTGATGCATCGCGGTGATTGTGTGGCCTTGCAGATGGAGTGGGGCGGCCCCACAGAAAGAGCAGGAAAGTAGTGGCCCCATTTCCTCCCATCGTGGTCCCCGGCTGCCCTAAGGGGCCGGGAGAAAGCAGGTGCGGTTGGCTGGGCTGGAAATCGCCAGTCCCTCGGCATGGACGCTCTCTCCTCCCTATTCCCTTTCGATGCCCCTCCGGACTTCCCTGGTCCCCGGCCCTTCTATTCGGGGGTCCCCATCGTTCTCCCAGGTCACCCTCTACGCCCCGGGGAATAGGCCAGAAATGGACAGAGAGGGTCAGGCGTGTCTAGTGGCTTGGTCCTCCAGGTCTAGCGTGAGCCGAGCTAGAATCCTGATCACATTACCTATCACTCCATCTTGACCTCAGACACGTCTTGACCTTCCCAAGCCTGTTCCCTACAGGGTCAAATGAAGGAGAGAATGGGTTTCAGTTCGCAGAGTTATTGCGGGGGTTCAGTGAGGCAACGCGGGTGTGGCTCTTTGTCCGGCGCCTGGCACAGAGCAAGTACCCAGCACAGCACCGCTGTTGTTCAGCACGTACATCATCAACCACCCTAGAGCTGGGGAGGAGCAAGGTGTTCAGCGGGGAGGGGAGGGTGCTTTTCTTCTCCTGCCCCGTCCTCTTGGTGCAGAGGAGCAGCACACGCCCCAGGGGCCCATGAGACCTGGAGCCCCTGCCCCGTTCCCCCAGGCCCTCAGCCTGATCCTCGCTGACCACCCAAGGTCAGCCCTAGTGAGCTCGGCCCGGGATTAAACAGCGTCCCCCCAAAACTCACACCCACTCTGTGAAGATGACCTTATTTGGGAGCAGGGTGTTTGCAGATTAAGGTGGGTCATCCTGGGTGAGCCGCCCCTCCCTAACCCACTGTCCTTAGAAGAGGGACGTGTGGACACAGGCGCCCAGGGAGAAAGCCATGGGATGGTGGAGGCGGAGATTGGAACGGTGCTGCCCGAGCCCGGGAACAAGGACGCACGCACCCGCCAGGAGCTGGGACACGGGCAGGGGACAGCTGGTGGCTCAGAGCCCAGGAAGAGACTCACCCTGCTGACACCACAGATTTCAGACTTCCGGCCTCCAGAACTGGGAGTGAGGAAATGTCTGTGGTCCACTCGTGGCATGTGTTACAGCAGCCCCGGGGAGCTCACAACCCTCAGAGGGGGCAATTGATACAGACTGAACTACCCTCTGTGGGAGGAGAGTGTGTGTGTGTGTGTGTGTGTGCGCGCACGCACGCACGTGAGCACACATGCCTGCAGGGGGGAGTAGGGAGCAGACAAAGGTCTGAGAAAGCACAGCATTAACAAGACCCCCTCCCTAAGGGTGGTAGTGGGAAGTATGTGCATGTCTATGAAAGTGTGCAAGGGTGTGTGCAGGGGTGTGTGCATATGTGAAGGTGTGTGTATGTGTGCACACGTGTGCAGGTGTGTGTGTGTACAAGTGTGTGCATGTGTGGGTGTGCGCATGTGTGTGGGGTGTGCGTTGTGCGGGTACATGCATGTGTGCAAGTGTGTGCAGATGTGTGCGCGTGAGTGTGTGCGTGCATGCAGATGTGTGTACAGGTGTGCAGGGATGTGTGCATGTGGGGGGTGCATGTGTGCAGGGGCATGTGCATGTGTGTGGGGGTGTGTGCATGCATGTGTGGGGTGCATGTGTGCAAGTGTGTTGTGTGCATGCATGCAGGTGTGTGCATGTGTGCAGGTGTGTGTGCATGCGGGTATGCTTGCATGTCTGTGGTGTGCACATGTGCGGGTGTGCATGTATGTGGATGTGTGTGTGCACATGCGCAGATGTGTGTGTAGGTGTGTGTGCGGATGTGCATGCATGTGGTATGTGTGCATGTGTGTGAGTGGGTGTGCGTGTGTGCATTGGGGAGGGTTGCAGATGGGATCCCACTATCCCCTCTGTCCCGGGCAGTGGTGGCATTTGGGGACAAAAGGGCATTCTGCAGCCTCCCCTGTGGTGGAAATGTCCCTGACCAGGTAACAGCGACAAGGAGGCTGAGCCCAGCAGATAAGGAGGGTCCGGGAGATCTAGACCCAAGGTCCCCATCTGTAGTCCCCAGACCCCTAAGGGCTCCCCCAGGTGCTGGGGACTGAGGAGCTATTTGTAAAGCTTCTGATGTCTTGCAGAAACGAGCCCTCATCCAAAGATAAGGCTGCACAGGCTGCTAAGTGAGACGTCACGGCTTTGCTTCTGGCGAGCACCGTATCCGCTCAGTGTGATAACACTGCTAATCTCACGCTAATAACTGATCTGAAGCCCCGATTGGCAGCCATACATGGCTTTGATTAATAACAAATGAGGAAACAAATTGCTGCTTGATAAATTCAGTGTGCTCGGTCAACAAAAATCTTTTTAAGATGTGGGTGCATGACGCGGGGGGAGAAATATATCACGTGACTGAAGAACACGGCGCTGGAGCCCAACCTCAGATCCAAATCTCGGCTCAGCCTCCCGTTAACAGGAAGCCGCACCAGCCTCAACCCCGGAAGCCTCAGTTTCTTTCCCTACATGGTGGGAGGTGACAACACCCACCTCATGGTGTTGCTGTGAACACGAAAGGAGACCGTGTCGAGGAGAGCGACGTTCAGCGTCGTCAGGCACGAGGAAGCGTGCGCTCAACCCCAGCTCTGGTCGCAATCGCTCACAAAACGTACGACCAGTGCGGGGTGAAAAGTTGGGAACCACGAGGCTCGTGAGGCCAGACATGAGCACGGATGGATTCCAGCCAGCCCGTCACCTAGTGCCTGATGAACCAGGCACCGTGTTTTCAGGAGTGTCCCTTGAAGGGTCACCTCATCAGAGGACCAAGAGCCAGGCCCAGGTTGCGGGGACCAGTCACACGAGGCGCTGGAAGAGAGCCAGCTGAGGTGTCAGGCGAGCTCAGAAGGGCCGGCCTGAGTCCCTACGGTCACCTCTCTGAACACTCCTGCCCCCCTCGGGAGAGGTGGCGTGAGAGGCTCAGGGCTGAGCGCTGGAAGGTCTAGAGATTTCTAAAAGCCTAGCGGGTCCCATTCCCAGCCTGGTGGGACTTTGGGGATCCACTCAGCCCCTCGCGGCCTGGGCAGGAGCGATTCTGCAGCTCTGTGGCTGGGAGGGAGGCTGAGCCCTAGCCTGGCCCAGGTGAGGAGGGCGGCAGGAAGGGAGGGGCTCCTGGCTGAGTGTCCCCTGGAAGAGAAGCGATCCCCCAGCTCCCAGGCAGGACGGCCCCAGGGCCCGGCAGGTAGTGGCTGCCCGCCTCCTGCAACCTGCAGTCAGCTCGAACAAGCTGAGCCATCCCTGCATTAAGCGAGTGCAGCACTGCTCTGAGCTGCAAAGGCTAGCAGGCGCCCTTCACGCTGCCTGGGGGAGGGGGTTGCTTTGTCTCAGGCCACCGGAGAGGCCCGTCCCCCGATGGGCTGTTAAGATGAAGGGGAGGGGCCCGGGCAGGAAGTGGCTGGGGGAGCTGGAAATCTAGAATCGAATCCAAACCCCAGGCCCAACCACCCCCATTTCTACAGTGACATATTGGGGAGCTCAGAGGGCATAGGCACTGTTCCCGGGGAGGTCGCTTCTCAAGGTCATTGCAAACCCGGGATCTCACGCCCCGTCCTCCCTAGAAACAACACCACCGAGACGGCCGGGAACGCTCCCTTCAAGAATTGGCGACGTGTTCAGTTCACGGGCGGCCCCTTCGTGCTGACCGCAGGCCCTCTGTCCCCTCTCGCTCAGCAGCGGCTGCAGCCACGTCGGGAAACGCTGTGGACCCCCTGCTTGACATTTCAGCCGCCCGAGACCCGGAGATAAAAGTTGTCACCGAACGAAGTTCCTCTCCTGCCCTCTGTCCTTCCGGGAGGCTAGATAGGCATCGTGTGGGTGCTGAGATGGCGGCTTTTCAGGGCTCCTGTCACTGCGGCTCCCGCTTGGGGGGCAGGGGGTGGGGGGGATGGGAGTTCACAATTGATGATGACAAAGAAGCAGTTTATCACCTGAGCTTTTATGACTGCGGCAACGAAGGGGGGGGAGATGTCCTTTCAGATACGCATTGGAAGGAGTGGGTAGAAGAGGTTTTCAAAGCCTCCTTTGTTCTGAAGAGCCACGCCAGGGAGGGCTGGCAGGCAGCCCGGCAGAAAGGAGGGTTCTAAAAACGTGCTCGTAGCGGGCGCAGCTACCGTGAGGGACGTTCCTTAACAAGGGTCCCGGGCGGTTGTCTCCTCCAGCCCGCTCCCCCTAATTGGATGCGTGGCTGTGATGGCCACTCTGGGGAAGGGGTCCCCCATGTCACAGAGGTCGTCGCCAGGGACCCTGACACCCCAGGTCGTCTGCTCAGGCTGGGCAGAGGCCCGTCGCTGGTGGGAGATAAGAGGAAGCCCTTCCGGAGGCCCCTCGGTGCAGGAGAGACGTGCACCCAGAACGCGGAGGCGGGCAGGCAGCCGGTGCATGCTGGGAGCTGGATTTGGGTCGCCAGGCAGAAGGTGGGAGGCCCATCCTGTGGCCCCTTGCCAACCTGAGGCATGCCCAGCAGCTGCCCCTCCCCGTCCCCTGGCCCAGGCCCTGACTGTGAGCCTCATCGGGGTGCAGAGAGCTCTCGGGGCCTCCGGCCACAACGGCTGGAGCTGAAAGAGGTGGAACTGCTACAGACACCGTAAATATTGTACCCAAAGAGCCTGTGTGCCCTGAGCCACCACCAACTACCTAGAAATGTCCGTCTTCTGCAGCAAAGTAAAACTCCGACCCTCCCTCCCCTCCCCACGGCGTTGTTACAAGGAAAACCCCACACACACGCACACACGCGTGCGAGCGTGCGGCTTTGGTCCGAGAACTCCTAGGCTGACAGGCAAGCTGGTGCCCTAGGTCACCAGACCTTTGGGGGATGTTGAGGACTTGGGGTTCAGGGGGCCCTCCACTTTTTATCTTGCGACCACAAATACAGTAGGAACGTTTTCTTTACTCTCCGCAACAGAGCTGAGATCAAGCAGAGATCATCACGCCCAATTTTACCGAAGGTTCAGGAGAAACGCAAAGGAAGAAACACAGCGTGATGGAAACCCGAACATCTGGGTCGAGACCAAGACTTGGCTCAAGTCCGGCTTGAAGCCCCCGCGCGGTTGCGCACTGACGAGATGGACTCCACCCGCCCCCTTGCTGGGGACCACGGTCCCCAACCCACCCAGCCTGGCAGAGCTCTGTGTCCACAGAAGCGAAGTGGGGCGTTCCCCCCAACCTAGCTGCCGTCTGCTTTCTGGGTGCAGAAGGCCCTCGTGCCTGGGTCATTCAGGCAGCGGACACCCAGCAAACACCTCCAAGAGGAAGCGCGACTGCTCTTGGAGCACACAGGCCTCAGCCCCTCCAGCAGACGGGAACGCAGCCGCCATGGGCGGGAAGCACAGACACCAGACAGCGAAGGCCAGCCTTCCCAGGCGAAGCAGGCCCCAAGCCCTGGAGGACGTGTGTGGTCTTCGGCCTCACTTCCCACCCTGCGCTCAGTTCTTTTTTTAACCCTAACCCTAACCCTAACCCTAACCCTAACCCTAACCCTAACCCTAACCTAACCC